>JAVQJG010204188.1:0-10499 GCA_036024015.1 Craterocephalus amniculus
GGCACTGCCGTGGACAACGAATGGAGGGGAAGCTTTAGAATGTCCAGGTCTTCTGTTATTGCTTTGACTCAACATCTGAGCCCTTGCATCGAGCGGCAAACCACAAACAAGAGGTCTTCTCTCAATGTCCAGGCGGTCTGTGATTACAGATACAGATTTATTAATGTGTGCGTGGAGTGGCCCGGGAGCGCTCATGATGCGCACGTCTTTGCTATTTCTATGGTGAACAGTTATTTAAAGACGGGAAAAATACCGCCAATGGAAAAACAGATTGTCCACAAAGAAGAAGCTATCCCGATCTTCCTGCTAGGTGACCCCGCATACCCGCTGCTGCCTTACCTGATGAAGGAGTACGCTAATGGCGGCTCCACGCCTCAGGAGCAATGTTTTGGACTGAGTTTGCGCAGGGCGCGCATGGTCATAGAGTGCGCTTTTGTTCGGCTTAAGGCGAGATTTGCGGCCCTTCAAAGGGCCATGGACATAAATCTAAACGATCTGCCCACTGTTATCTATGCATGTTTCGTCCTACACAACTTCTGTGAGGCTGCTAAAGAAGATGTAGATGAACGATCCGTTTCGGGAGCAATGCAGTGTGACAGGGACACACAGCCGCCCACACAGTGCGATAACTATGTCACTGACTGTAATGAGGAAGAGGGAGAGAAAATGAGGAGAGTGCTCACAAAATACTTGGACCCATGAAGATTGTGATTGTTTTTTTTCCTCTGGGAGCTACAATGTGCCACTGTTACAAAAAAAAAACTGTCCAGCATCCTGACTTTTTTTTCAAAGTCTGTTTATCTGAACGACAGCATCCATTTATTATGTTAAAGATTCTTTATTTACAATTTAGTATTTGTAATAGAAAACTGTACAAATAAATATATTGCAGACATTTTTTTAAAAAGTACTTCTTTTAAAACAATGTGTATAACAAAATAATTAGCTACAAGTAAAAGGTAAATGCAAACACTGTTCAAACTTGTGCACAGTGCATTGTGCTGTTTTGTGCAATACAAAGCTGAACTCTATTAATGTGATAACAATGTGTCTCTGAATAACAAAATACTGCCTGGGTGTTTCATGTGAGTGTGTGTGTCTTGCAGAATGCTGTGCTTGCATAGCTGTGTGCAAATGGGCCGGTGTACTGTGCTGTGGGTTCATAGGGACTATAAGGCGGAAGAATGTCCATATCCACAGCTTCCACTGAAAGTCTCCACACCATGTAGCTGACGGATGATTGAAAATCCCTCTTGAATGGTGGTGTTGATGTTGGCGAGGTTGTTGTGATTAGGGTGATGTTGCCATTTATTTTAACCATGGTGTCTGCTGAACACTCCATCAGCTCCAACATCCTCTTCTCTAACTATCAGGTCCTGCAGGGCCAGTGGGTCACCAGCAAGTTTCCTCTTCAACCTAGAAAATACCAGAGAGGCAAAATGACTATTATAAAAACAAGACCATAGCAATGTGGTAAAATATTTGGAGACAATGCAAATTGTCACTGTAATACAGACATGAAAGCCCCTGTTGAGCATATTTAAACTACAATACACAAGCAGCATAACTTTTAAATACAGTTCTAAAAGTGTGCATGACAACATATAGAAATTATTTATGAGTTTAAATGAATAATGAACAAACCTGTAGCATATCCCTGCGGTGTTTAACCACAGATGCTGGGAGACAATCACTTGATTCTGTGGACAGCGGCGAGTCCGTGCCGCACTGCCCAGACGGGGATGCACTTATCCATGTCTGCAGAATAATGGCGCCATCCATGCGTCGTGTGGCCGGAGAGCCGCCCCAAACTTCTTCACACAGCTCAAAATAAAGCAGCACCACACGCCCTGGCCACTCCGACGTCCAGTGTAAACTGCCTGCCTGTATTTTGTGCGGTTGATTTTAATATTGGCGGGCTTTTGTGATGATGTTGATGCCGTGAGGGAAATCTGAGCCTGACGAGTGCCCTTCAGTTGGACACTGTGCCTTAAAGTCTCGCAACACATCAGTGTATTTGGCTTGCACAGATTGCACAATCCACGCCTTCTTAAATGGTTTTTAGTTTTGTAGTCCAGCAGGACACAAAGAAGAAGCTCGACTTCATCATCAGTCCAATCAAACGTTTCTCATTTGCCACGTGCCGAGTCCTCTGCCATCTTTCTTTTCCTCTTCCTATCGTAAACTTAATGGAAGCACAGTAAGCCCCTCTGCTTATGTCTACGTGCTACGCGTCTACATACAAGACGTGCTACGTCTTGTTCTTGTGTCGAAGCGTTACTCTGTGCTCATTACAGCGCCACCCGCAGCTTTGTAGTATGTACTACAGCGGTTTCATGGGAATGGGGAAGTCCGAGTCTGATTTTTCACCCGTGTCCTCACGCCAGAACTTGAAGCCACTTGTAATTAAGCGGCAACCTCCGGGGTTCAGATTTGAAGCGGAAGTGTTAAAACTTGTAGTTCATGCCACATCCGCTGGGGGTGGCTCCAAAAGCGAGTCACTTCCCATAGACTCCCATGTTAAAATCGCCGACTTCACAGCATAAATAAGCATATTTACAACACAAATACGACAAAAGCTTAATGTGGAGCTGCCTAGGCTTCTGTCCATGTTATTTATTATTATTTTTATTCAATAGGATAAACCCCTTGAGATGCATCATCTCATTTTCAAGGGGGTCCTCAATATCTTCAAAAACTTCTTCATGTCTTCATGTGATTTTTTTGTTACTTTTATACTTTGGGTAGTTTTAAAGCCAGTTCTTTTACACTTTTACTTGATTGAGTAAAAAAAAAAAAGTCTTTATACCCTGGTATTTATCCTTCTACTTGAGTAACAAATGCATATAGTTTGACACCTCTGATGACTTTTTAGCTTCTTAAAGTTGACCTACCGCTGGCTATACTAAGATGACTTTGTGTGTCGATCTGTGCAGTGAGGCAGCATTGTGCTTGTGCGTTACCTGCGTGCTGAGGGGCTGTCCGTTGCGGAGCCAACGGACCGAGGGTCGGGGTTTTCCAGCAGCCAAACAACTCCAGCGAAGATCGGAGCTGATCTCCACCTCCGAGTCGCTCATGACTTGCAGCCACTCCGGCTGAGCTGCAGAGGTGTGGGAGAACGGGGAAACGGGTCTGAATACAACTAACACAGGTTCATCACAGGAATCTCTGCCGCAGACGTCCGTCAGTCACCTTGCACATTGATGCGTCCCTGGTACGAGTCACTTCCCTCTGAGTTGTAGGCTTCACACTCGTACACACCCTCATCGTCGAAGGAGAGGTCTGGCAGGGAGAGGGTGGGACCATCCAGAGAGGAGCCCACTTTGGATGGCATCAAACCGTCCACCTTCCTCCAGCGAAGTTTGGGGACCGGACTGTAAGACGAGTAAAGCGTCAGCTGTACGTTAGCCATCAGGCTAACGGTAAAAAACAGTTTTCACTCACTTTCCGTAGGCGAAGCACTCTAACAGGGCGTGGTGTCCGGCCAGGCCGTACGTCTCTGCCGGGAAGCGAACTTTGAGACTCGGGGCTGACTTCCTGGGATTTGCTGAAATGAAAACAAACTGGAAGGTTAGTGTGGGACCAGTTCGCCTGTTTCTGGGAGCAGGATGGACACCATCTATCTGTCCATCTATCCTTCCATCCATCCCAGACTTCCCTTCCCTCCAGTTTCTAAATTGTCTTCTCAGGTTTAACAGAAATATTTCATAATCATTTTAATGATGTAGTTTCCAGGAAGAATCCTCCCGGGTCCAGGTCTAGGTCCAGATCCTTTAGCCTTTTCCATTATGTAGGAGTTAATGTGTGGGATTTATTTACACAGCAGAGGGGATTTAGTTGGGAGGACGGTGCGTTTTAGTTTTCTGGAGTGAGTCATTTCCAGTTTGGGTTCCAGTTGCACCAAATTGCAAAAAAATGATTCCAAAACATACCACTTGTGCGTTTACAGATGCTGTATAAAAAAAGGCTCTGGGAATGAGTTCCCATCTCAGAAATCTGAGATTGCTTCATCATTTCTGGCAAGATGACCTCAGAATTCTGAGTTATGTTGGCATCAGGAGACAGAAATAAATCCAACCTATAAGGAGCAGTCTTGTGATGTTACTCATTTAAAGCGTTGGGAAACTATTCAACTCCGAATAATCCTTTCTCTGGAAATAATCCGACCAGAAGCGAGCAGAGTGATGGCATGCCTGGTGTAGAGGTAAACTTAGTTCTGTCAGTCAATTAAAATTTTTAATCGTGATTAATCGCATATTAACCTCATAATTTCTTTAAAATCCTTTATTTTTATTTTATCTCTTTTATTTATTATACATATATATATATATATATATATATTTGTCATTTGTCATAATATAATGTAAACTGTAAGGAAGCCAATATACAGTGGATTTTTTCCAGATAATGAATCCTGACTTGCTTATTTTTTTTATGTTGTAGTTGTCTTTGTGTGAGGTAGACTATGGGAGCTGTGATTTCCCAGCTACTCTGAAAGCATCACAGCACTGCAGAGCATTCTGTCTGACACCGCAAAGTTTAAGTTTTAGATTCCTTTTCCTCTATCCATGACCGTTTGATCCTCCTCCTCCTGCATTATCTGGAGAACTTAGTTAATAAAACACTTCAGTCTGGTTCAGAAAACCATGTTGCAGAAATTAAAAGCTCAACTGTCTCTGTTACAGGTCAGTTTCTTTCCACATCTTTTGCTGAAAGTACACCAGTAGTGTGTGCGTTAATTGCGCCTTAAAAAAATGAACACTGTTAAAAGGACGTAGCGTTAACACATTAACTTTGACAGCCCTAGTTCCATGTAGAACACAACGTTTGGACATGTTTCGGGTAAACGCGATCATCCACCAGCTCATCGCCTCGTACCGTCTGCCAGCACGGTGAGGGGGACCGGCTTGCTGAAGGTGCTTTTGGTGCTGATGTCCAGATTAATGGTGGTGAAACAGAAGTAGTTCCCGGTGTCGTTGGGCTCGGCCTTGGCCACGTAAAGGTTCCCTGTGACCTGAGACACGAACCAGCGATCGTCATCCTTCCTGATGAAGGTGGGGAACTCGTTGATCAGCCAGCGGTAAGACAGAGCTGAGGACAGAGGACAGAGTTCCAGTCAGCTTTTTCCCTCGTCAGGTTCATATTTCTACTGATGCCTCAAACCCAGAAACATCTGTCTGCAGCAGAGAGGGTACCGGGGTAATGTGGCGGGGGCTGACAGGCCAGAAAGGTTCCTGCGCCTTCGTAAGCTCTCTGAGGACTCCTGCTCTCCGGAGGGAAGTCATGGAGATCTGGGGAAACAAGAAAATCCCAGAAATGAGATTACTGCATCTTAAAGAAAACCTTGATGACTAAGTTTGTCCCAGTCAGTGAATCGTGAGTGAAACAGATGCCGGCGGATCCAGATGTTCCTCACTCACAGCCGAATTTCAGGCTTGCTGCTCTGCTGATGATGGTCCCACAGCGGTTGATGGCGAGACACTGGTAGGAGCCTGCGTCCCGAGAAGGCTCAGGGCTGCTGATCACCAGCGTGCCGGCCACCAGAGTGTACCGGTCCGAGCCCAGTGGGACCTCTGTGCCATTCAAAAGCCACCTGCAAGAGAAAGGTCAGGGCCAGGAGGGCGGCGCTCACATGGATGAGTGTTGCAGACCGTCTTTAATTCCTTACACTTTTATAACTCTTCTAGCGCTCCGGTGCCTCCGAGACTCAATGATAAATCCACGATAGTACCATTATTGTCATGTATTAACCTAAAAATTACAATGAAATAACTTTCCACCAATCAGAGATCTGAAATTGAGGGAACTGTCCAATCAGAAGCAGTCAAATATAAAAACGATGAGTAGACACTTCTGTGTTTGAAAAGAAGAAAAATAAAATGTAAATAGTTTCTGTTGTGTATTTGTTTCAATACCAATACTTTCCTACTGAAAGCCAAAACGTGATGATATGATGTGCAGACGAGAAAAGGCTTGGTCACTGCTGATCTTCTTTTTTTTCTACAAAGTACTGTTAGTAATAAATCCTGTTTTCTTCTTCCTGTTGGCCTTTATGCTGCTATATCTGTTGATACATTCATTTAATATCATTTTAGCCTCATAATCAAAGAAGTGAGGCTGAGACATTCATGTCTGGATGTGATAAAACAGCAAGAATTGGCATGGACTTTAAAGGGTTCTACTTTCACACATGGATGAACTTGATGTCTGTGGGCCACACCTTTTGTTTATGCATGTGTGTGCGTGTTACTCACCTGTAGGAGGCAGCTGGACTGGCTCTGGCCTGGCAGCTGAGGGTCACTTTGCCCTCAGTCAGGCCTTCTGGATAAATCAAACTGCTGGGCTGCTCCTCAAACACGGGCCCACTGTCATGACCCGACACACACACGTCTCCACCTGAAAACCACATTTTAAAGAAGACGTGTGTGTGTTAGGAGGGATGTCTGCGGCTCACTTCGCCCTGAGACATCCTGACACGGTGGCTCTACGACGGTGCCTCTCATCCACATGTCCGCTTGTTATTCAGTTTCTCTGCCACACGGGGGCGGTGTTTAGCCTACAGAAACTCTGAATGAAGCTTCGGGGCGTGATGATGAAGGGAACCTGACTGGTCAGAGGGATGTCCCTTAAAACTGTCCGATTACTTAATATTGTTTAATCTCATGAATTTATGCATAAACAGAGTCAGCAACTTTCTGCCAGCATTCCTTCCTGGCTGTTGCTATGGCAACATCATTGCATTTAGCTTTTTAAACTTCTAACCTGTAGCTATGAGGTGAGAGAGCTTCATGGCCTCCACCCGACCAGCCAGTGAACAACACATCTATCCAGCGGTCAACGTCATCATGTTGTTAAAGTAATACTTCACCCTCAGAATGCTGTGCCTTCATTTTCTACTCACCCTCACACGGATTAACACCCTGACACATCATGCATTTATCTGTATTTATCCTGAGACATGGGGAGATTTTTGTTCTGTATAGATTCCTTTAACTATTTTACACTTAACAGCATCAACATAACAGAGAAGTCTGATCATGGCTACAAGATAATGTCATAAAATCTTTAATTTGCTGACAGAATAATGAATTTTTCCTGGTGAACATCATTTACTGGGTTTTACAATGGATATTTAACCCTAAGCCTCATATTCACTGTGTTCATTGAATCAGTTCAGATGAGATCAAACTATTCTTTTTTTGTAGCACTGATATTTACAGAGTGTCAGTGAACATGACTGAAGCTGGGTGTGCTGCGTTGCACAGTGCACAAGTCACCCAAGAATCTACGACAGCCTTTAAAGATCACTATGCAGGAGCTGGAAGTCAGAGTTGTTTGTCCATTCAGAGACACCGTAGTAAAACTGGTGGCATAGATATGACAGCTGTCATGTATGTGGACCCAGATATAATGCTTCATTCTAAGAGAATAAGAACATGACAGTTATTTCAGTAAAATTATCAAATGTTAATAAAAACACTGTTTTTAATGAAAGATTAAATGCTTTTGTCATATTGTTAAAGTTAAAAAACGACACCTCTAAAGCTGTTTTTAGTTGTGGACCTTGTGGATTCTTGGTCTTCTTCACTGGAACAGCCATCATAAAACTTTTTTTGGCAAACGTATCAGAACTTTTTTTTATCTTTAACCCTAAACTACATCCCAACACCAGTTCTAATGCTAAACTAACCACATCCACCAGTATAACCTCTTCTTGACTAGAGTCCCTGTACAGGCGGAAGAATAAGATCCTCCAGTTTAGAAGATGTTTGCAGACACCAGGAAGCAGCAACGCTAACATGTAGCACAGATAAAAACACAGAGAGAAACTCAGCTAAAAGACTACCAGGCATCAGCATCCAAACCAAACGCAGCTCAGACCCCCAGCAGTTCAGTTCTCAGGGAACATCCATGTCAGCTGTAGGGCTGCCGATCATTTCTCCACCAGCCAGGAGACGTGTGAGAGACTCTGACCATTGATAGAGGTGACCATCACCACCATCATCATCATCATCATCGTCATCATCATCAGCTGATGGCTTCCTGAGATATTTACCTGCGTAACACCTCTATTGAAACACCTGAAATCACTTTTCTCATTCCCAGATGAACTGGGCTGCTCTCCTCTGGTTTCCACTGGCAGTAATGTGGTTTTATTTTAGGAGCAGAGAACATTTCCATGTTCCATCCGAATTTACTCTGACCCAGTAACACATATCTTGATTCTGACACTTCTGTAGTGAACTCACATGTCTCATCTTTCTGTAGGAATCAGGATTATACACACTGTATGTCCCAACAGAGTTCCCATTATTTCAGAGATTTGGCTTCTGGCAGCAGGCAGAAAAACAGGGCGACAGATCAGGAAGAGTTAAAGCCCAACTTACCGATCACCGCCTTCAAACCCACTGAGCTGAGGACAAGCAGAGCCAGGAAAACGTCCATCATCTGGATCCAGCTTTATCGCTCACAGGGAGAAGAGTCGTCCAGTCTGCACCTGTTCACAAGACAAGATGTGTTCATGAAAAACCTAAAATTTGTTTAAGAGATGACATATTTATCGTTTCACAGGGCCGAGGCCAGGTTTCATTACAAGTTAGCAAAGAGCAGTTTTCAACACAGCTGAACATCCCATGATCCTTTGGGACTGAGGAAACAGAGAAGCTCTTCTTGCTTCTGCGAGGAAGTGAGAGATCTTCCTCTCAGATCTGCAGTAGTTTGTTTATGTTTGTGAATCAGTAATAACAATAACATTTTTTATGACTTTGACTCTTTCAGACGTTCATCTATGATGCTGGTCATTCATAACTAACTTTAAAACCAGCAGCGACCACCAACCAAAGGGCTGAACACAGGAAATTGCCTTACACGTAATATTCTTATTGTTCTTATACTTTGATTTATTTTTTGGATAAGAACAAAAGATAAGTTTTGACAATAAATCCGTATCAACTAGGGGTGTAACGATTAATCAATTTTATATTCCTAGGATTCAACAGATTGATGTGTTTGGTAAGATCGTAGTAAAATCGGTAGTAAAATTTACCCATCTATTATCATTATAAAAGGTTGATATCGATTTGAATCGATATTGAGAAATAATACTTTGGATCGAATATTTTATTTTCACACTTTTGTTGAAAAAATAGTGGACTGTACTTTCATTTAAAAAGATTGCATAATTATTGAAAATAATGTCACAAAAGGTTTAGCCCCTGTTGATTCAACTTGTAAAGGTGAATTTAATAAAAACAAAAACAATTGTGAATGGATTTGCTATTAATTACTGTTTCTTGTTTTGTTCACACCCATATTATTTAATTTATACTTGATTCCCTTGGAAGAAACTAAGATTCTTCTTACTGAGAAACTTTCCTGCCCTGTGCAGCATCCAGGTATTTATGACAATCACACTGGTAGAATTTTTGATGACAGTTGTTGATAGATATACTGAATCGATTTCAAGTCACTGAATCGTTTCGTATTGTATCGTTCTAAATGAACTAGTATCGTTCAAGAAATATCGTAACCACAAACCCTGATATGAATCGAATCATTGTTAAAATGAATCGTTACACCCCTACTCAGCCAAACTAAAGAGTTAAAGCAGACTTTAAAACAGTGAAAGAGGAAAAACATCCAGTAGTGCCAGCCAACTCCACAAGAGGAGAACATTTTTGTCCCCTCTGAGCTTCTGTTGTGTCTCCAGCTGATCCGGGAGCAGCTGGCCAGCCGACCTGAGCATTCACGGGGGGATGCAGCAGCTCAGAGAGGCGATTTAAATATGTAACAGGACACCGCTGGTCCAAGCACAAAAAAGACATCACTGTTTCACCAAATGTGTCCGGAACACTAAATAAACTAAAAGGCCTTTCAGTTAAAATGAGCTAAGTAATGTCAGAATAGATAACGTGTCACAGATTGTTCCAGTGCAAGGAGGATTTATCCTATAAGCTTGAGAAAAGACATCCTCATGCCACTGAATCTCAGACGCAGAGCTGCGAGACTTCCAGAGAGAAAGCAAATGGCCTCCTTCTAGAAAAGAAGCAAAACCTTTAACCGTTCACCAGAAAGCTGCTTGTATCCTTGTGGAAAACCAAATATGACCGATGAACAACAAAGCATGTGGGAAGGATTACAGCGAGAAAAAAAAGATTTCACAGTATTATTGTGTTCTTTTTTGTTGTTGTTTTTTTTAGCAATTTTTAAAACTTAAATATTTTAAAACCAGTTAAACTACACAAATTTAAGCAAAATGTGAATAAAATTAAAGATTTTTACGGCATCACCTCTGCCCCAGACAGCCACTGACTTCATTAAAACCCAGTCTGCTGTGCCCTGAAAGATGAGCCAACACGGCCGAGGTCCTGCGGCTTCACTCTAAGAAAACCACTTTCACTGGAACAGCTAGGATATGTCAACTCTTTAGCTTTAACCGTGCTGTCAGGAAAGCCAGACAGAGCCAAATCCATATCTATCTATCTATCTATCTATCTATC
>JAVQJG010204197.1:0-18911 GCA_036024015.1 Craterocephalus amniculus
TTAACGGTGCTCATGCAAAAGAATATTTGTGTGAACTAGGATAGTAGACGTTAGTAGACTGAAAATACATCCTTTTATTAGAATACGTGGTGCAAAAATTGTAATATTTAACCAAATAAAAACAAGAGAGACAGTTTAAGTTCTTTTATTAAGGATTTTCTTGTCCTTTTTCTGTACAGGAGTTTCTTTGTTCCACATGTTAGCTGTTGGTCAGTTCTGTACAACCATCTGTACAACAGGGGGCCAAACATACCTGATAAGGACATTTATTCATTCGACTGGTGCCTTTTTGGAAGTAGGCAGGTCAGAAAAATGAGCCATGGATTATTTACATACAAAACACACACATACACACGCACACACACCCTCCAATCTATATACAACAAGGTGGCTGACTGGCTCTTTGCGTCAAACAGCAGAGATAACCATAGAACCATAGAGAAAACAGTTGACACTGTCGGGAAGAAAAATAAAAGTCTTGCCACGGGGGGAAAAAACAATGAAAGATAAACCTCAAATCCTCCATCAAAGACCAATAAAAGGCCCATCTGGAGTCATTTTTACAGTCTAATGAAAAAAAAACTCCACTGCTGATGATAAATCAGTGCTGTTCACCTTAATGAGGTTGGTGCTGTTAACACTCCGCTCTGTTTAAACCACGAGCCGAACAGCACCCCGAAGTCTCCAAATCAAGCGGAAACTCAAGAGTTTTCTAAAGATTCTGACTTTAAGTGAGATATGTTTTTTTTTTTTTTACTACTCAATTGCTTCAAGGAAATCTAGTTTCCTTAGAGCAATTTATTCTTAATCCTACTCTTGTTTGGCATTTTAATTTTCCACTTGGAAAACTCTTGCTATGCCCATCTCATTTCAGGCTTATTAGCCTTTCATATTTCTGCTTTAATCATCATTTATTTTGTCCACTAATTCTTTAAGATTTCATTTTTTTCCTGCAATAAATCAATTTACAATTGGCTGAAATGCGCCATTGCTCAAATCGTTTTCGTTGAAAGGGGCGAACGATCGATTATTCCCATGTTTGAAGGACAAAACGGAGGGAAACGGCTGACGCGAGACCTTCAGATCCTAAAAATAGTCGGGATAAGGTCCGGAGAAAAAAACGTTCCAAACAGAGCTGTGAAACTGTCTTGGATTTAGTGGTCAGATTAAGACAGAGTCACTGACCGATTTATTAAAGCAGGGTAAAAATAAATCAAATAACTTTCTTTTTAATACCTGATTAAGGTGAACTTATATTACTTTAATTGTATTTTAAGGCAACATTCTCGTACTTAAAACCTGTTGCAGCCACTGTAACTAAAAAAAAAGGTTTAAAAACAAAACATAAAAAGCACTGGAATAAGTCTGCATGATTTAATACAACTTGTAGTGATAGTGAGGGGATTCCCTCAGTAACAAAAAAATCCATGTGGTCAAAAGGGATGAATGCTGTCATTTCCTACAATAATGATAAATAATCATCAGTAAAATATGCCCAAGCTTACAGTATGTAGTGTGAGGAGTTGTGATGGTTATAGGTACGTTATTACCAACAATAAGTACAAATGCATGAAAGTTCATCTTTATGTACAAGAATGACCCTCTTCAGCCTCTTCAGTCATCCTCCAGATTACTGCATGTATTAATATTGGAGTTTTGCAGCCTGCAGAATGGCTCATTACTGAAATACAGTGACTAGGCTTCACTATTCACATTGACTCATCGTTTATGGGGTGTAAACTCAAGAGCATAAAAGGAGGCAAAGTCCTCAAAAAGGAAACATAATCAGCTGAATAAAAGGAATGTGTGTCTGAAATGCACAGCTTTGTAAGATTTAATCCTCGTGTTTAATGCCTTCCTCAAACATAAAACTTCAAAACATTCCCCACCACTGGATAGGGCGCACTTTTTCTATTGCGCCACTAGAGGGCACCAACGGTTGCGTCCAGAGAGGAAACAGGACCAAAAGGCAGCAAGTTTCTTGTAAACGAGCCCGCAGACGTTTCAGAAAATAGAAAACGAACGGACACTTCGCATGTGAGTGTAAAGGACTGACAGGAGAGGCACCAGAAATGTGGAAATGTTAAGCTGCGATGGATTTGGGGCAGATGAAAAAGTGGGGCTTTGAAGAGAATAACATCCCTTTTGTCCAGTTAATTTCACCCCGTACATTCAGTTTCTCTCTTTAATCATTCATTAACCCGTTTTAATCACTAAAAACAAGCAGGTTGCCCCAGAGACGGTTCGAATAGAGCTTAGTGTTGGCCGTAGAAATGCCTGACTAAATGTCTCCACTGCTGACTAAACATATGAGAGTGGAGACAAAAAAACTGCCATCATCGGTTCAAGTTGATAACTATAGCTGGGAATGTTCAGCACCAGGCTGGCAGCTTCATGCAGGCTGAAATGTTTTCATCTTTTTTTAGCTATAGAGATGGTTTGAATAACCCAACCACGCTTAGTGTAATTCAGTCACATTTTCACTTTTGTGATTGTTGAGCTTATTATAGGCCTGTTTTAGCAATGTGTGCTAGATAAAGTGGCAGCGGGGAGTGTGTGTTTGTGCGTAAATACCAGTGTCACAATCTTTTGTGGTTCTGCCTTCAGAAGACAACTTTGGAAGTTCTGCTTCTCATGAAGCTTTTGTCGGTGATAAAAGGTTACGGTTTGGCTTGGTCGAGCTCAGCACCTCTGGGATCATTTCCTGACCAAATAAATCTAAACCCAGAAAAACAGACTAATCCCTGAAGGATTTTTGCTTTTTGAACATGAACCAAACCCCCAAAATTTAACAGCCTTTCCTTCAGTTTCGACAGGCGGCGCGCTTCCAGGGGTTGTTTGAATTCTACTCAGTCGTCACCTCATGTCGCCCACCTCAATTCCAGGTCTGAGGCTTAAAATGTTTCACTGTCCCCTTCTAGTCTTTGTAGAAAGTGTCTCTCGTTCGCTCAGTTCTCAGATCCAGCTGTGAATGTGTTTCTAGGACTTCTGCTCGGCCGTGGCAGCAGGAGCGGCCAGACTCTCCGGCTTCACGATCTGGTAGGTGATCAAGTATTCTGGGTAAGCCTGAGGGCAGAGGATTTAGGAAAGGAAAAGGAAATGAATGTGAGCAAGACAAAGACAAGTTTCCTCGACATAAAGTTGAATTTTGCTTTGAAAAAAAAGCAGTATTTTCTCTGACCTGCTCGCCTCTGTAGATGACGTATTCGGCATATGCCAGCCCGTTAACGCTGGGTCGCCCTATAACGGAGTGGTGACCGGGGGGGGCGTGGGCCATTTTCATTGCACTGAACTGAAGGAAGGACTTACCGAGCGTCACCCGGCAGAACAGCAACTGCCTGCAAACACAAACAGGAAGAGAAAAATAAAGTTGCTGCTCTTTCTGTACTTTTTAACCAGCTTTCTGCTTTAATCCGGAAAAAGGAAAAGGAAAAAGATCTCTTACCTGTGACACACGTAGCAGGAGCGGTCTTTGTGTGTGGGGCAGCCAGTTCCCCCGCCGATACCGTACACGTACTGGTTGCTTTTAGAGGAGTTCTCTGCAAAGTAGATACCCGCGCCGAACATGCCGCCGATGTAAGCGTGACGCTCGTCAAAGCCCTTGTGGATGATCGCGTTTATGAAGGGGGAACCTTGGAGCATGAAAAAAAAAAAAGCAAGATGAGTGGAAAAACATGCAAAATCTGCTGCAGACCTCTGCCGTACAAAAACGGTTCGTGGATGTCTTTTCTGGGAAAACTGGAAAAATCTCCCGAAAAAGAAAGGAGGCACAGAAAATCTCAAAGCCGCCGACGGTGCGAAGAGAGCTGCTGTTTGACGAAGTGTTAACCCGGGAGATCTATGATCTAAGAAACTGGGTTGACACACCATTTCAGGCTTCAGAGAAACCAGATTATTTCCTGGGATTTTCGACTTCACAGTGCGCGGTTTCATGGCTGCCGTCCTGAGGGTTGTGTGTTGAGCGTGTCATGTGGCTGAAAGGGGACAGATGATGAATGAGATTCGCTCAGGCTTACAGTCAGGCTGGAAGAATGAAAACATGGCGAGGCATAGTTAATCTGCAAGCACACGACTGGCTGAACCCCAACCGAGCTGCCATTTACTTCTGACAAACGAGACAGAGTGACTGAAACCTCCAGGGAATCTGCCACCAGGATGGACCACGTCTTACTGGTATCTCCACTTACGGAGAAATCAATTTGGAATCTCTCACTCCATTTTTTAAGTGAATAAATGAATTTGACCGTCATAAATAACCTCAGAAAGCCACCAAACTTTCCTGAATTTCCACAAAACTTTCACCTTTCAGCACCTCTTAATCTTTATATTTTACTTCTCCATCACATCTTTGGCATTTGGATGTGTCATAACACAGCCGAGCCTTTTTCAGACACGAGATATATATCAGTCATTTATCTGAAAGGGACAGATATGGAAACTGTGTGCATGTGATTTTGCGGACTGAAAACAAAATAAAGTGAGGCATGAAATCATTGGAACAGATTCTTTGCCTTTTTTCCAGGAACAGGCTGTGTAAAACATAAGTGGATGTACGGTTTTCTACACATATAAGCTCATTAACAGTCACGTCAGATTGTCAGCTTCTCTAAACTGCTTGCTGCTATACGTGTAAGGGTTTAATGAGATTTCAGGTCGGAGGCTTATGCCAGTGAGTTGGAGACAAGTCATCGAAGCAGGACAGAAAACTGACTCCCTGTAGAGTCGTAGTTTTTTCACAACAGAAATGTTTATCCCACATGAAGCTAACAAACATGCTGAGCAGTTTCAAATGCAACTTTTTCTTTCAGTCTTTTGACTGCTGATGCTATTAGAAAACAACTTGGCGTAGCAGTAAAATATAGAGAAAACCATCATCAGTGGCCTAAGTTTGATCATGAAACACTATTTAATGATTCACTGAAAAAGAATTAAATGTTTGCAAATATAAATTCAGCCATACATTGCTCAATTTTCCAGATGCAGAGATGGATGTGAGACAACATTAACTGCTTTTTGCTGATTTATTTCTTTTTTAAATAAAAAAATGTTCAGTCTGTTTGTATTTCTTTGTTTTATTTCAACTTGAATAGTCTAGTTATCATGTCTTCTTCCCTGGCCTGGAAGGAACTATGGTTGGATATTGGTTGGAAATGAGCATATATGCTTTAAACTATCATGCTTACATCATTATCTTTTGTATTAATATTCACTGCCCTGTCCTGATCATATTAGCAAACAAAATAAAAAAATAAAAACTTTTTATGCTCATAATGTAGCTCAATTTCTTGGTGAAAAAATAAAATAAAATAAGCGGCAGAACATTTTGGTAAATTACAATACAAGAGCAAGACTTACTAATCGATTTAAACTAAGTTCCACTACATACTGTGAGAAGAGCCACTCAGCATTATCAAACGGATGTAATTACCATGAAAGAGCATGCGCTCGTTGTGGTGGTTGTGATTTTCATCTGCAATTTCCTTCTGCCTGTGTGCGTATCTCTCTCGTAGCTTCTTATTCACCACCTTCTGAATCTGTAAAGCAGCAGCAGGAGGGATGAGCAGTCAATTCAAAGATGTTTACACAAATCAAACGATTTAAAATCTAGTTAAGTTCACATTCCTTTTTTTGGCAAACAACAGAGAAAGCTGGTGTGTGTGTATTATTCCAGCATGAGTGTGTTTTCTATGAGCACCTTTATGATGTTGTACCGGCTGAAGACTCCGCCTGCATTGCCTCCATCGCGGTGTTCTCTGATGGTGCTTTGTAGCTGAGGATGACAGAGGGACACACACACACACACACAAACGCACACGCACACGCGCACACGCACGCACACACACACACACACGCACACAAGAAAAGGGAAAATGTGTGAGTGATGTGGATGTACAACTGCTACAGGATCCATATATTCAGAGCTGAAGTAGACCAGTAACTTATTCAGTCAGATACCTTGACGACGCCCGTGGGAAATTCAGAACAATTCCTCTGCGAAGCTGAAGCCTCAGCAGAAATAAAACAACCGCAGCTCCAATGTTTACAAAACGACAAAGCGGCTTGTGGACATAAAGCTGCTATAGTATGTGGGAGAAGTGACCGTTGGCCTTTATTAAATTGTATCTACTTTCTTTTCTGGCTTTAAAAACACAAACCAGACCTCTCGTTAGTAATTACTCTGGTCCTTAACTAACATGGCTGAAAATGACCTGTTAAATGTGAGTTAACATCTGCCGGTCCTCATTAATCGAAGCCCATTCACGCTGATATCTGCTGTCTCCTTCCATCACCACCTCTCATTAACAAGAACTATATAGTCGATGGAGCCGTTACACATAATGGAAACCTCCTGTTCAGTGTGCTGAGGTGACGATGTTCTGTTACTTTTCTAATAGACGCTTTTTCTCAGAGTCTTTAAGATTTGTGCAGCAACTTACTGTTGCTGCACAATTTGAAATCTAAAAAAAAACAAAAACCCAAAACAAATAGTCAAGTCAATGAGTGCAGTGTCTGTTGCATGTGTGTAAAGGGGCGTTTGCTTACTTCCTCTTCTACGGACTGGAACTCCTTGTCATCTGGTGCCAGGTCGATGAGCACTGTGCCCTGGCTGGAGCAGTGGAACGTCAGGTAGGGATTTGCACCTGCACACATTATGACAGTGAATCAGCGTGTGAGGAATGAAACCAAGGCTGACGGAAAGCAGAGCTGACTCTGATGTGAAAAAATCTAAGCCACATTTTGAGACATTTCTGTACATTCACTGCAAAAAAAAATAAATCTGAATTGCACTAATTTCTGAAATTCTTTATATTATATGCTGACTGGAGTCCATGTGGCATCGGCTGGTCAAGACTAGCAAGTTTTTCCAGGGGCTGCAGCTCAACGCACTCTGCTGCTCATCCCACAAAATGCGTTTTCTAATAGACATGGCGCTATTTAACCTTTGCACATCCCTCAAATTTTCACCATCTGGTGACTTTCAATTAAAAAATAAAATTACAGAAAACCTGGTATAAAATCCTCCTACAACCTTATCCTGTTGGCCACCAAACTACCAAATAGACAATCTGTTCTTTTTCAAGGATGTAAACCCTTTAAATGTTATTTGAATTATTACATCATTTACACCCCCCCCTCCTCATGTCCCTAGGAAAAAAAGAGTTATTTTCCATATAAGTAGTCTTTTAACCTTTTAAATGCCAGTTTAAATATTTAAATGATTAATTATTTATCTAAAAATATGTCACGTGTATTATTTACAACACAATAAATATCATGGAGGTTTGTGGTTTGTTAACTGGTTTTGTTAAAAATAAGTTGTAAAAATGATCTGATTGGATTTGTATTTTTTAATTAAGTGTCAGATTATTCCTCTGATGACCTTTGTGGCTAAAAAAAAGCCCCATTTAACAACTTCAATTAAAACTGCATATTTTAATCTAAAGTCATAATTTAAGTTCCAAATGATTCATTCTAGAGAAGTAATAATATTTGACATTTTTACTTAACTTCACCAGATTCATTGTAGATAGACAGTATTTTACAGAGCCATATGATCAACAGGGGCAGTAAGAGTGATTTATTTGTGTGTCAGTCAAATAGTAATTATACACTCAGATTTTAAAGATGTTGAGTAAATGTTGAGCAGGAATGTTTTTTTATGCAGATATACACATAAACCAAACAAATCTTGAGATAACCTAGCGGTCCCACGACTCCTTTATATAAGAGGCAAAAATACAAAACTGTCCTGCATCTGGCTAAAATGGGAAAACTAAAATGATGGAAAATTCCTCATCACTGTGGGCTGTGAGAAAAGATTCCCAACATTCTGCTGCCTCAGACTTTCTCTGTGGGAGATCATGGCAGCAGAGTTACTGGAATGGTGATTTTGCTAGACGACCAACACATTTCCATGCGCTTTGAAAAGTTCAGTTTCAGTTCAGTTGAAAAGTTCGTTTTGGTGCCCGTTAACGCTCTCAGCCTACAGTTTAAACAAGGCAGAGGAACCATAAATGTCCTTGAGAGGAACTGATCTGAGCTCTGTGGTTTCATCTGTGGCTGAAACCTGAAAATAGTCAAGAATCTGTGGTTTCCAATCCACCAGGCAGAACCTGAGAATAAGATCCTGCTTTTTGACATATTCTGCATTATAAACACTACCAAAGTACTGAAACAAACATAAATAAAGGAAGTTTTTTTTTTTTTTTGTAAAATTACACTAGTCATCATGGGGTATAGTGTGTTTACTGGTAAGACTGGTGGGTTTTGACGTAACTACATGTAGAAAATTAGAAAGTGGATGATAATCTGAAATAAGACTTCAATGTGAAAAAAGATTTGGCTGTTATCAGCTTCCTTATTTCCTCCCTTTTAACCTGCTTATGTGTGAGAGAGTGTGTGTGTGTGTGTCTCCTGACCTTGCTGGCCTCCGAGCAGCCTCTCGATGCCCTTGATGAGTTTGTGTCTGTGACCGTAAGCGTTGATACCGATCTCCTTCAGCTCTTCGTGACCCATGTCTGCCAGCACATCCAATGAAATCTGCCCAGAAACATCAAAAACGCTTCATCAGTCGTGTTTGCAAGCTAGAAGAACATAGACTGATGGGAAGATGACTCAGAGACGATGATTTGCATACAGGAAACTACTCTCCTCAGTTATAATTATACATTTGTCAAATAAATGTAATTCTGTCCAACAGTCCTCAGCCATGGATCTCCGCACAAACATGCAACAGTGACAACAGCTGATTATCAAAACTGCCAATCATTAATAGCAGCGAGTGCAATGATCACTTACATACTGCAGAGAAAATAGGTCTGGCAAATATTCATGAAAGGAAGAGGCAAGAGGCAGGAAGAAAAGGTCAGTGAAAGGGTGGTGGTAATAACACAATTGATATGCAAATTGATGATGGCAAAGTCCTCTCCACTCTCTGAGTTTGCACAGGGAGATTGGAGATGTGATTCATCGCGCAGACAGAGATAACTTTCCTCTGCCTTGCACTGATCACTGATAACAGGAGAAAATCTCAGCAGCCTAATTAGTTTGTTGGAAAAGTTACCGTGATGCTCACCAGCCAAATAATCTGACGCTTGTTACTGTAGCAAGAAATGAGATTCATTTTGGCGATGGCAGTGTTGAGATGTGAACTCCTGTCAACTTTCAACTCAGCCGAGAATAGAAAACAAGGGAAATCTCATCCTGTAAAACCTCCGCTGAATCCTTCAGGAATTTGAAATCTTACGAATGAGTTTGCAAAGACAAACCCAGAAAATAAATATTCCCCCAAAGCATGAGCGAGTTAGTCTGGTTTTTCTTTGTTTAACACCTCTGCAGTTGATGAGATGGTGAGATGGTTTTGGGGACAGGAAGTCCAAATTATAGTTATCCCAATTACAAAAGCGCCGGTGTACCTGTTCTCGCTGGAAGATATCTCTGAGATACTCCAACCCCACATTCTTCAGGAACTGGTTGATGGTCATGTCGATCAGCGCTGCAGAGACAAACACGTTAGATGACGCTCCTGATTTGGGGCCGTTGTGCACCATGAGTACGTACTTTCACCCTCCTTCCTGTCAGAACCGGACGCTCCGTCTGCGGTGCCGGTGGCCCCCACCGCCGTAATGTCACCGAGCGGCATGCTTAGGTTGTCTATACTGCTTGCTGCTGATAAGCAGGACGGAGACGGAGAGGGCGAGATGACCACCCCCCCGGGCGCTCCTGTACTCACCACATTAGCACTCACCTACAAGCGAGAGGGAGAGGAGCGGATGAATTAATTGTTACTTTATAAATTGAGTCTGTCACTTAACGAAGGAATGAAAAAAAAAACCACGAGTGCGCTATTCAACTTTTCTGATATTCTTTCGGAAGTTTCTGCCGCTTTCATCTCTCTGAGCTGCTAATTTGACTGACTGCACGGCTCGTAAGTTAGCTGACGGCTCGGCTGCTTTTATCTCTAATACTTCTGCTCATTTCAGGTTTCTGATTAGGTTTTGCTCCGCAGCTTTCAGGACTTGCTTGTAAACTCACAACTGAACTGTATTCGCAGTCTGAGCTTCCAACTTGGAGACGACTTCGCTGCTTCTTTCCATGTTAAAACTTTCTTTTATGTGCTTCAGCTAATGAAACAATATGATTTCTCTTTGGGGATTAATGAAGCATCATTCTTCTCATTGTAAACATGTGAGGATAGACATGATCAGGTCAAAGTCCTCCTTCTACAGGAGCAACCCGGAAAATTTGAATATGTTGGAAAAGTTGTTTTATTCAGACAATTCAACAT
The DNA here is from genome assembly GCA_036024015.1 of Craterocephalus amniculus. Taxonomy (NCBI): domain Eukaryota; kingdom Metazoa; phylum Chordata; class Actinopteri; order Atheriniformes; family Atherinidae; genus Craterocephalus; species Craterocephalus amniculus. The sequence continues at coordinate 10,289 of JAVQJG010204197.1, forward strand.
AAAAGGTGAAACCAATACGTTTTATGTACTAAGTACATTTATTGACATTTTTTAATTTAAAAATCCATTCTTTTTTATTAAATTTCGAGAAATATGTAAACTTTGAGTTTTTTTATTTGAGGTTTACTGAAGCTGCAAACCTTGATCAGCAAAATATAAACAAAAAAAAGTGGAAATATATTGTTTTGCATACTATTGTCTTTATGTGTACATTTAATCTTAGAAGTTAAGTTAGAGGAATTACTCGGAAAATTAGAATATTCTGAATAAGTGCATGCATTCAGTAACTTAACTTCACAGATGAAATGCACGTATACATATTTTTCATCTGTGAAGTTAAGTTACAGAAATGCATGCACTTATTCAGGATATTCTAATTTTCCAGGTAGCAGCTGTATACACCCGGGAACTCACCACAGTGGCCTGTGGCTTTAAGCAGCTCGGCAGGGCGTCTGGAGGCATGGCGTCAATCAGCAATGCTCTGATGTCATCAGCCTGCAACAGATATAAGAAAAACCAAGGTTAGCTTGTTTTTGTGCACACACACAGTGTATTCTATGGATTATAACGCTTCCACAAATCTCAGCAGAACAAGCTACAAACTGCAAAGTACAAACTGTACTTATTAGAAGAAAATAAATCAAAACAGCCAAAACTTTCCTTTCTAATCAGCTGCGAAACAGCACTTCAAGGCAGCCAATATCAGCGCAAACTTTTAAACTAGCATGCCTGGAGCTAAACAAGGGAGCTTGTGAGGAAGCTTATTAGGGAATCTCATCAGTGATGAAGGACGCTGTATATTCCAGCTTTTTTACGTCTGAACAGTGAAGCTGTTCTCATGCTGCAGCTCACAACTAGCAGAGTCCTAAAGAGCAGGATTCAGGACAGACATTGCGGGAAATGTTACCGTTGCCAGGTCCAGCGGGGTCTGTCCCTCCTGGTTCTTCATCGTAGGATCGGCTCCATGTGCTAACAGCAGAGCGCAGAGCTGAGTTCGCCCTTTCTGCGCCGCTTCATGGAGGGGGGTGAAAGCCCACTTGTCTGTGGCGTTCACGCAGGTGTTGTACTTGATCAGCAGGGCGGCTATGTCCACGTGCTAGACAGGGGATGAGGAGAGGAAGGAAGGAGGTGGCATTAACAAGAGGTAAGACAAAAAAAACAAAACAGATGAAGTGAAGAAATGTGTCATGATTCCTCTTTCTTCTTTGCTCTCCTTTAATGTTTGTCCCCGATTCATGTCTCAGTGTCGAACACAATGCAACTTGTTTTTGAGTAACAGCAGGAGATGCCCCAGAGTGTGGAAGTGTGTGTTTCCACAACGCAGAGCCCATTAAGTTTTCATGCAAACATGTGTTCATGAGTCTTCTAGTAAGAGCATACTGATGAGATTGGAGGACTGTGCCACTCTTAGACTAAATATGCGCATAACAGACTTTTTCTACAGAAAACTATAATAATAAGGAGAATGAACAACAGTGTGAAATAAGTGGAGAAAACAATTCAATTTGACAACATTTTAAACGTACTGCTGATAATGTTGTTGGACTATAAGAAGCCAAAAGCAGGTTCTGAAATAACATATCACTAAGAGTCTCAAGCCACCTTCATTCCTTTTTTGCATTGCCAGAAAAAAAGGGAAACAGTTGCAGTGATCAATTAAATCATGCAACAAAACACAGAAATGCAAATTAGTTTGTGTATCTAACAAGCTTAAAATACAAAATACAATATTTAGAATGACAAAACTTTTTCTTCAGCCTCTTAAACATTCTTTGTTTTAATATCTTATGATTCAAGTGAAGTTCTCCAAGCTTCTTTGTTGTTCTGTTCTGTGTCTCACACTACTTCAATAATGGTGAATATTGTTAATCTCTTCATTAGACTTGTTGCCACTGATTTTCAGTCCACTTCGATTATGGGTGGGCGATATATCAAAGATTTACCGATACTGAGATTTGCAATGATGACTGATATCAATTTTGCCCATATTGATAAATCTGATATTTTAAGAAAACGAAAATTCAACGGGGATGCTCAGTCAATGTTTATTGGTCCCAGTATTAATTGTCTTTCATGTGATGCTCTGGGCTGGAGCACAAAGTTGTGTGGTTTTTTAGCACCAGGACGTCAGCAAAACAAGTCTGAAACCCAGAGTTTAAAGGTCAGAAACTTGCATTGTTTTAAGTTGAATGGCTATTTAACCAGCTTAAGTAACAAAAGCATTGCTCTGGAAATGGTCCGGTACACTGAGTGCACTGAAAAAGCAGCAACTTCCAAAGCAAAACATTCAATTAAAATGCCTTGAGAACTAATGCTCAAGACCAATTTTAAACATTACAAGGAAGGTCTAGCTCCTTAGAAGACGGATACAGAAAGCACTGGGGTACAGTACTGCATGTGAATGCAACATTTTTTATAAGCAAGCAGAGATCATGTAGACATAAACTTAAAACAAAGCAGGGATACACAGCTGTTTTCAGTGGAATTACACAAGTAACTGGAAGCAGTGACAGAGGAGAAAATATAGTTCATAATGCCTTATTGCATTATAGTGATCAACACACTGCATTGTAAAAGCTGAAACGTTTGAGTCTTACTCCGTATGAAGCAGCATTGTGTAAAGGTATCAGCCCTCCTTTATCCTGTGCATTGACATCAGCGCCGTGTTCCAACAGGTACTCTGCCACCTCCAGATTGTTATAACCAGCTACAGACCACACCGCAGCAGAGAGAAGATCATGTGGAAGACAAGAGCAGAAACAACAACACCGTCAGGTAATAAGACAAACAGAACATCAGTTTTGTCATCTTCAGCTCTTCCATCGCAGCATTGCAAAAACCTCAACTGTTATGTGCATGTTAGATACTCTATTCACACTCCTTTGCAGAGTACAAATATATCTAACGCATATAAAACGCAGTAACAGATATTAAAACAGGAGAAAAATAATTAAGGGTGATTAAAAGTTCCCTCTCAGTGTCTGTGTTCATCCTGAGGTTTGTGTAGTGAGACGAGTGAATTTATATTAATTTATGGGTGAATCTCATTAGGCATGTGCACGCCGGTGCTACATCAGGACGGTGTTTCTGTTATCTCAGAAACTGACGTCGCGATGATTACAGATTCTGAAATATACATACGGCATGCTTGTGTACCCTCGAGGGCAAAAACATTATCTCTGCTCACAAGACCTGTGTGAGATCCAATGTTACTCTAGGGCAGCTACATTTATCTGTAAGTGATGTGGTTATGTAAATGTGGATCATTTGGTAAATTAGGACATGTTTAGAAATAAATATTCATGTATTCGGTTAATATTTTAAGCGAAAAAGGGTATAAGAGGCCAGTGTCCCGAAGAGTCTCCGCTCGCATGTTGAGCAAGCAAAGACAAAAAAGCTTTAGCTGATTTAAAATGTGTAACAACAAAACTCCATCAAAGTGGACTGCTACGCATTCGCTTTGTTACATAGATTTCCATAAAAATCATGCCTGTACACCACCAGTTTAGTCTAATATAAAGACTGATGGATTATTGACATGAAGGAGCTCATATTTAGGTGACTGATGGAGGTTTCTGCCTGTTCTGCTAGCCAGCCTGTCAGTCAGGGAGCCGGATTCGTCCTTGAGCCTTGAGTTGTGAGCTGTGTTGATGTGTTTTCTTCCTTGTTCTTTGTACCAGATATCAAAGGGCTGCTTCTACAGACAAACTGGAGGCAGAGTGATTGGCGGTGAGAACATAGCGCAGGCTATTTCTTTTATAACATCATGTCTTCTTTCAGACACTTAGAAAGAAAACCAACTACATTGCACATTTAGGTTTTTGCTGCAGTTGCAGTTTTTGCCTAGACATTAATAGAAACCATCAAGTAATAATAATGTTAAGAAACTGTTGATATTTTTAAAAGGAGATTGAGAACCACCTTTTTAATCGGGCTTTTGACTGATTCTATTCTATATAATCTTTTATCTTAACCTAATTTTGTTAACCTTGAATACATTCGATTACTATTTATTTATTCATTTGTTCGTTTATTTCTTTACTTATTTATTCATTTTTCTTTTTAACAATTTATAAATAGTCTTTATACATTCTAGTATCATTTAATTTTTATCCCATTAAATCTAAACTTTTACATATATCACTTTGTTTTTGTTGTATTTGAGTTTTTTCATTTTCTTGTTCATAGCTCCAGCGTTTTCACATGGGGGCCTTCCTCCATGCTGGGGGCTGCATCTGGCCTGCCTGCGGGGGGCATCTTGGGAGATTCGGGGTCTCTACATCATTTGTGGAGTCTAGCGTGGTCTGTCCGTGTCAGGGCAGGAATCTATGGCAGGGTTCCGAGTCTGCAGGCTGTGTTGCCCCTCGGCATGGGGGGCCTACCTCAGGTGGTTCTTCCTCACCTGGAGCCTCAGTACTTTGCCATGCCACGACACTTTATATGTGGTGCATACTTCAGTGTGTGCATGTGTTTTGAGTGTTTGTGTGGGTCTATGTCTGGGGGTGGGAGAGATGGGTTATTTTGTCTTTGTGAAGCACTGTGTTGTGTATCTTTTTTGTATGAAACATGCTATATAAATAAAGTTTGATTTGACGATAACAGCTGTAAGGAATAAACTCGCTCATTATTTTTGCAGCTTCTAACGGTGCAAACAGACTAATTTAGCATCTTTATCAGGGCCAAAAGAGCCACAGAATGGATGCATTAACTTTTAGTAAGCAGGTGTGCATAAAGCAGTGGGGAGAAGCAGTTAAATCTGATTACAGGTCCTTTTGGACAGCAGATATAAAGATGGCTTGGAGTCAATATCCAACTACTGCATCCTGGTGTCAAATGAACAGATTGCTTTCAAAGCTGCAAAAATAATTGTGCAAAAGAATTAAACCTCTTTAAAATGTGACATTTCAGAATCACAGTATTTATATATCTTCACACAAGTAGTCCTCAAGAATATTCATTTTCAGAAGCCAAAAACTGTTTGCATATGCCACAAATGCCCAGAAAAATGTTTTTTTTCAATCCTGTCGTACAGCTTGAGCCTTAATCTGATCTGTGAAAACATTTAAAAATGATAAAAAAGCACAAAAAAAACTGTACAAACATATTAGTAAAAACAGCACTAATATGAATAATCACCTGGAAAACGTCATGCTGATATCTACCATATCATCTGCAAAGATGTGATTTTTCTTGTACACCAGCAAAGTTCACCGGATGAGTCTTTACATTTTTACACAGAACTGAGCTCATATATCTTTCATAGCATGATTTATAGCCTATGTTATTCGAACTAACATGGTGAAAATAATTTTTTTGGGGGGATATCTGACAGCTTTTTCATAAAATTTTTATCTAATATTCTTCCAGTTAAAAACGCTGACCCTTTCTTTTGCACGTTTGATTAGCGCCACTGAAACACCACATTTGATAAACAAGCCTTCACAGACAGCGCTTGATGTGATAAGTGTTTCTGTGTCTGTCATGTTACCTGCGAGGTGCAGCGGAGTGGAGTTGCGCCCCTGCGTGTCCCTGCAGTTGATGTTATCGGGGCTGCACAGCTTCTGCACCCTGGCCAGGCAGCCTTTCTTAGCAGCATCCAGCAGCGCAGCATCTCCCCTCAGCAGGTCCTGGATGTCCGTGTCCCCATCCTTCACCAGATCTAGAGGCGTGTTCCCATCCCGGTTCTTCTTGGTGGGATCTGCTCCATGCTGGAAAGAGGATGCCAAACAGGGAAGCGTTAGAAGCATAGGAAAGAAAAACGTAAAAGGCTCTGTATCAGAACACAACTCATCTTATATATGAACGCAGAAAGTGTTTGTCCATCAGCTTAAAGATTAAATTTTGCTACTTTTGCTGTCAAATATGAGCCCTGAAAATCCCAGACGGCTCCAGCCCTGGTGAAAACATTTCACTTAAACGAAGGAAGAGATAATGACGGGTGAGGAATGAAACAAAGCTGCGGGTATTTCACCAGAGAATGGAGGAGAGGGAGAATCGAAAATAAGTCACGAGGAGGCGAGAATGGGACACTCAGTGAAGTGGAAAACAGTAAACACCCAGGGGATGAAGGGAAAGCAGACATTTCCATCGTTCAGCTGTCTCCAAGGATTCGCTTTAACTCGTCATTTCATTGTGAGATTTAAAATGCGCTCATTAAAACTGCATGTTGGAGGACCAGTCCCCTGGGTATCCACCGGTGGCCTGGAACTGTCCGCTATCTGTCTTTCATGCCAGGATTCGGGGTTGTTTTGATCCCGTTAGTAGTTTTCTTCCCCAGCTTCTCAATCTTCATTTTATTCTCTTCTGCTGTTGTAATTACATTCTCTGTAATTTATTCTCCATCCAGGGAAATGGGATGAGCAATAATGGAGGACATTTACATAAAAACAAATTTGTGTTAGCCAACTTTGCAGACACCTGTATAATTAGGTGTCGGCATATTTATTGGTAAAAGACATTCATGGCCAGATTTGATATCTTTGAAAGCATGCAAAGACAGCAAATGGAGGAGAAATTAAAAAGAAAAAAAAGGGCGGGCAATAGAAAGTTGGCAACGAAACCTACCCTGAACTTTGGGATTGTTCATTCAAAGACAGAGAACAGTCGCGGCCTGAGGCCATGGCACTCTAACACAAAAGTGTGAGAGCACACAGTGGACGAGCATGCTGAAATGGAAAAGAAAGCGCTGCAGGGTGTTCACATATTTCTCTATCACACGCTTCCGATGCATCCAAGACTCCCCACAGCGAGACTTTTCTCACAAGGGTGTCAGAATAATGATAATACTAATATTAAAAAAGGTCACACCTTCCTTCCGCTGTGGATAATCGATCATGTGTTTGTGTCTCTAACACTTTCCTTCAGACTTCTTCTTGCCAAGAGAAGAAGCAGCCCTCAGATCAGAGGAAGCCTGAGGGAACTGCTCTATCTCTGAACTCCAGAGCTGCTTTGAAGGCGCTGACTGGGATTTATCTGCACACGAGGCCACACAAGGTTTACACACCGAGAAGGAAACGCTCCGGCTGATGCTGTATATGTAATGATAACGCTAATGAAAAAAAACACTAACAGGCCTTAACCTCAACAAAACAAAACCTCCATCTCACTTCTGCTGAAAGGGAGGGGGGAAAGAACAAGTGCTTCCTGATATCAGTGAAGGAAAAAGAACAAAAAAGAGGAAAAAATAAATAAAAATCACACAAGATGAGGATGAACAATCGCTTCTAATGAACTCCTGCTAGGTCCAGCTTGCCTTATGTCGGATGGAGAGAAATAAGGCTGTTGAAGCAGATGGTGTTCTTGGACACGTGCTCATCCAATACAGCAGCTCCAGTCTACCTAAACAGATACTATAACAATGCCTAGCTGGGCTCAGGTTAGCAACTAAATCCCAGCAGAGAAAATACACATCAAGTGTTGTACGTAAGTTAAAAGAACAGTTTCTACATAATCTCACCATTTTGATGAGTATGGAAGAAAAAGCTAACTCTTCTTCTGGTCTGTGAGCAAAGTTCTCCAATATTAGAATTTAACCTTTTGTGTCCTGCTTTACTCACTTTTATTCCGGGTATTCTTTGAATACAGACCTAATCTTTGGTCATGCACCAAATTAAGGTAATTTGGATAAAGATCTGTTTGATTATGGCCATATAGTAATAATCCAGTTGTTTTCTACACATCATGTGTGACAGAAGGTAGTCTTCTCCTCTTCAACAGTCAACAGCACAGTCATCAACACCAGAAAGAAGCTGATAACCCAAAGCTGCAAAGTTGTAAACATTGAGTTTTCCTTGCAGAGGAGACAACAGCAGCTCAACCCACTAAAAGAAAGTAAAGAATCTCTACCACCTACCCTGACATACTGCTCAAAGGGCACAGTTTTCATTACAGACTCCACTGCCTCGCAATTAATCGAGTCGATTTGTCTCAAAGATGACAAAGAAAATAAATGAATAACTAAATTTCCCACAGGCAGTTGTGGCATTTTCTAACTGCTTGTTTTCAAGAACCAACAGCAAGAACACAACAATCACCAGTGACATAACAGGATAAAGTGGGTCCTCTGGAGCTGATTAAAGCTTAGCATGTGTTGTTTGTTACATGTTTCCATGTAACTTCAAACCCAATCACACAACCTATACACACCTGTACTGATGCCAAGTCTGCAGTACTATGTTGTTTGTTTTTAAGGGGAGCCACTACATTTACTTTTCCGAGTCCAATAATGAATTTATTAGGGATGGGAATCACTGGTTTGATCACGATACAATATTATATCGATATAGTGATACAGCGATTCGATGTTTGCCGATATCTCAAATTCAGTCACCTTACGATTCCAATTCGATTTGATCTAGGATCCTCCGATCGATATGAAACAGTATAAAGCAATATAATGAGTGATCACAATTATTTCCATTTTCACTAAAAGCACCTAGATCATCATTTAAACTTTCTTTATTAATGAGCTCTGGCATTAACATTTAGTTTAAAAGAAAATATTATCAAAATAAAAGTGTGTTTGATAACTGGTTACTCTATCGATTTTTGTCCGATATTAGGATTCTGGATCGATATCATTGAATCATTAACCCTACGATTGATGTATCGATACAGATCGATG
>JAVQJG010204203.1:0-11357 GCA_036024015.1 Craterocephalus amniculus
CTTCCCCCACCCACCTTGATTAGTATATTAAATATCAGTAAAACCAAGGAAGTTCTGTAGAAATTACATTTAATTAACAATTGAAACAGAATTAATTAATTTTTAAAAACAGAATAGCATTAATGACCATTTCAAACATTTATGCTGAATTTAACTAATAAAAAAGACAGAAAACAAGCAGACACTCGTGTTTTGGCAATATTTAATCTAAATAATCATATCTGTTGATTAAATGTTTATTTTTTCATTCATTTTAAGTATTTCAAGTTTAATGCATCTGTTTTTTTCTAAATACGTAATAAAAAAGCACATGTCTTCTTGTAAATGCTGTACATTGTTTTAGATATTAAACTACTGCGCCCTCTTGTGGACATTACAGCTCCAACATCTATCATAATTGCTGTATATTGCCTAAGAAGTCAGACATGGTGTATTACAGACTTTGCACAAGGTTGAACATGTGGATATGTTATGGCATGTTTTTAATAGATATTAATATGTCCATAGGCTTTATAACGTTTTCCTTAACTTTACATGGTTCATTAAGCCAAAAGATTGATTAACTTCAACTTTTTTATTTTTTAACACGGGGGCATACATACATAAAATAGGCTTGTTTTTTTATTAGAACAAATTTAGACCAATAAAGTGCATATCCGTGCCATTGGAAAAGTGAAGAAGAAGAAGACACAGAGGTGGTGTTCATGTTCAAGCAGCAATCTCAGACTACAGATTGGCTTTTGTCATCGTCGTACCGCTGGTACTGATCCCCAAGCAGAGGCTGGTGGCCCTCCATCTTGTAAGACCTGGCTCGTACAGCACAAGTAGTGGCGGCGAAAATGACTGCGACCACCACCAGGGCAGCAACTATTGCAATGGTTATGATTTCGGTCAGAGTGAAGGGTTGACCTAACAGGGGCAGAAAGAAATGATTAGTACTTTTAACTGTCACCATTAAGTTGAAAATAAATTCAGTTTTAAAAATGTGTGATGCTGGGGAGAACTCAAAATGCGTACTGGGCCAGGTAACTTCGTAAGAGTAACCAAGATTCTCAGGGGCAGTCACAAACATCTCAGAGTTGGTCACTGGAGGCCAGAAAGGCACCATGTTGTAGCCCCTGTTGTGACCAATGGGAGCATTTTCTTCAGGATACACAGCTACATCTGTTAGGAAACACATCAAGTGAGCTGAAAGTCTCGTCACACTGACAAATAATCTCTTTTAAAACCAGTTTTAGTTGCTGACATACCTGGACCATGTCGTCTCAACCATTCATCAAATATAGCATCAGTGAAGGTGTGGAGTAGGACAAAGATTGGGTCATTAGGAGAGAGGTGAGTCTGTCCACCGGTCCCGTTAAGAAACAAATGAGCTAAATTGTGGAGGCTCCTCACAATGGGGTCATAGTTCCCCTGGGGGGCGCTGTAACCTACCAATACAAGAAAATCCATCACTGAATGTAAAAATACAAAAAGACAACCGTCAGATGAAGAAGACATATTTGTCTTTTACCTTCAATTGTGTTTCTGAAGCTTTCGGAGGAGGTGGAATAGAAGGGCGGTGTGTCAAACGTGTTAACCTGCAGACAGTCAGCCACATCCTGTGGCTCTGGGAGACGCTGGACCATGGGCCTGTTGACGTTTCCTGCTGGGTTTCTTCTGATGGGAGACGTCTCTGTGTCTGAAAGAAACAAGAAAATATAACAAAAAATGGCATCAAACACTCTTTTCTTCCTTCAAGAACAATACGGTCTTTGAACTATCTGCTGCGATGAACTCTTACTGTTGCAGATGGTCCCCAGTGTGTCATAGTCCTCTACGCTTTCACAGACAACCCTCCACTGGGAGAAGATGGAGTTAGAACTCAGTGAATTCATATCGAAACTGCTCCTGGCTCCCATCAGGTCGTCTGTGCAGATGTCACATGTGCTTCCACCGATTGCAAAGTTCCAGTAGGGCAGGGCAAAGGAGGGGTCCTGCAGCATATCCTGTTTTGGGGCATAAAAAGAAGCCAAGTGTGAAAAACCTGCACAGCAATTTGTTTTAGCAAGCAGCAGGGAGGATGAAAGCATCCAAGAAAGTCTTATAATGGGGTAAAAACACACAACATATTAGTTTGTGGTATTGTGTTTGGCTGGAAAGACATTTCTAAGAAGATTAGTTCTCACTGAATGACTTAATGAGCAACAAATGTCTTTGAAAACCTTTCAGAAAGCAGTTTTAAAGTATGTTATCTCTTAATGTGCAATGTGTAATGAGCACAAAAAAGTCACCACACAAAGGTCAGGATGGATTTGAAAATATCTATTTCCACTTTTGCTTTTTTAAAGATGTTTGAAAGAAAGAAAGAAAAAAAAAACAATTCTTTGGAGCTGTACCAGAGGCTGAGCCAATTCATATTTAAAAATGGGCTCTCCCCCAAACTCTGTCAATGTGCCAGGTTTGAACAAAGCACCTAATTAGGGAGCTCGAACACAAACCTGCACAGGCTAAGAATGGAATGTCTCAGCAGGAGTTCAACATTCTGCCAGAGTTTCAAGTCCACATGGCAGGCTCATTTTCTTTTCTTAATCTTCACCCACTGGATGAATATAATAGTCAAACCAACTCTACTGGAAAGAAAGATTAATTTTCTCCACTGCACAGTCAAATAGCTCCTCGCACCAAAGTGTATGCTTGTTGTTTTCTCCACATCGAACTTCAGCCCGAAGAATGTTTATAGCCACATTTTGCTCGCTTATTAAAGCATGACATTGGAAAGTCAATTATGATTTCCTCGCCGATTCACTGGAGAAATGCATTATAGAAAACAAACGTGTGTGATGTAGTGGCAATTTAAAAAGGTCAATAAAACACTTTAAGATCTAACTTGGTGTCTCACCTGCATGTCTCGCTCCAGCTGCAGCAGGTGGTACCTGTGCCATGTGACGAATCCGGGACCCTCGTGGGAGAAGTCCACACCCCCAAAGCTGGACTGCCCGGGGCCCAGGAAGGTTTTGCTGACGGAATAATAGTGGGACCACACGAAGTAATTGTAGATGCTGATGTTTTCGAACTGCATAGTGTCCCCGTCAGGTCCGAAGATGTCCGAAAAGTGTCGAGTTGCGATCACCAGGTCGGGGTGCACCGTGCGCTTGGCCTGATCCAGCGCGTTCACGAACGCACGCTTCTCCTCGGTGCTGAGCAGCATTACATTTCTCCTCACTGGAGGATTATAGCAAAGGGACAAAAGGATTAAGTCAATATGTCAGGCATAAAGTCTAATTGGGGATCAGACTAATTCGTCTCGAGGAAGCACAACATTAGGCTTTTAGATCCATCATTTTATAATGGTATTGAATTACATTTGACCATTTATGCCTAGTTCCAACTTGACACGACCTATGTGAAATCTGTCAAACTTTCAATTAATAAAAATCTTGGTTTAACTGAACTGCCACTGAGTGATCAGGCTGTTCTTCCGGCAGCTCATGACTATGAAAAAATAGCTGGATCTTTTTGTCTGACTTCTGGAATAATCTTAATGCCCAGGTCGCGCACTTACCAACAGAAACTCGCTGGTCACAGTTGGCTCCCGTCCATCCGTGTCTGCAGCGGCCGCAGTTGTAACCGCTGAAGTTCCCGTTACATTGACAAGTGCCGTTGAAGAAACGGATGGGCCATCGTTCCCGATCGTCTCGTCCGTCGTGCGGGTACTGAGGCCCATGCGGGCGCGTGTCCGCTGAAATGGAAACACACTGTCCGCGCCCCGTGCTGAAGCCACACGGGTCGTTACCAAGTCCGTTGGGTGACGGACAGCACTGTCCGCTCCTGAGTCCCTCAGCAGTGACACACTCTCTGGGGAACTGAGCGTTCACAACCACCGCGCCCACAAGCACCAAAACGCAGCACCGCCACATTATCCAAAAGGGTTGCCAAACTTTACGCACAGCTGCGGCTGATTTCGACTCGTTCTGACCGCTGGGAATTATTATAGTCTTTGGTTAAGCTTTTACTGAGAAGCACACTCGCATCACTTCAACACATCAGGGATTTCTTTCTCAGCCTGATGAACAAGGAACACTCCCCCTTCCATGCGCCCTTGCAGGCCCCTGTCTCTCTTTCCCCCAAAAACTGTTGGAGCGTTGACCTTAAATACCGGATTAGCGCATGACTACCAGGATTTTCTGACTCCCGCGTGATTCCCTCACATAACATCATATTTCCTACTGGAGGGAAAGAAGGTAGTGTGATCCGGTCATGCACACCATTGTTCTTCCAAAAGTCAGTGGGTGCATGGAGTTTGCAAAAAAAAAAAAAAAAAAAACCTGATTAATTTATAAAAACCCCAACTATTGTGATTATTGTAATTGGCTGTTCCAAAACTTTTGATAGAAGTTGATTCATTTTTTATTGACAAAAACACTTTTAAACTTTTCAGTGGATAACACAGACTACCTCTTTACCACCTCTGTGTGAAAAAGCCTACCAGGGTATAATCTTCAAATCCTACAGAGTGGTTAATGCATTTGTCAAAATGATCATGTTTTGGATAAGAAGGCCTTTTTCTCCATTTCCCCCCTCTCTCTGCCGTTGCTGACCCGAGCACGTGAGATATGGAAACATGAATGGCATTTTTTGATGAAGAGTCCTAGTCTTTCTAGAATTTGTGAATCCTTGTGAAACAGGATCATATTTGAAAGAAAACACTGAGGTCCTCGTTAATAAACTGCTGATGAGAAGCGAAATCTTAATACAGTTTTGTGAAACTGTAACATCAAGGCAAATATGCAAAAGGGAAAAAAAGGATGTTGCTCACAAACTTAAAGCAATACCTTGAAGGATTTAGAATCTAGGGTATTAACAGTGGGATAAGAGCTTTCAAGAACATCCAAAGTTTTACACTCTTCCCTTTACCAGCCGTAAACATATCCTGGGTCTGTGGAGAGGGCACCAGATAGCTGGTAATTGTTTGATATTATTTGGGACATATAAGCTTATCTCCTGAGGGATCAACACTAATTAGCAACTGGACTCTGAAAATTCACACATCAAATGATGGCGATCGGGAGATCTTTTTTGCTTGAAAGTGCTATTGGGACCATTATTTCTTTCTTATTCTTTTTCCTCTTTTTGTTCTAATTTGTCTTTAAACTTTTTGTCGTATTAAGTCTTTTTAAGCTTCAGCAGGAAAGTCCAGCCATAAGACATACAGTGGTCCCTCCAGGATGTCCTCAGTGTTCCTTGGGGCGTCCTCCCGGTGAGATGTGTCCGGTATTCACCAGGGAGAGACATCTAGATCACATGGCAAAGCCACCTCATTTGGGTCGTGTTAATTGAGAGGAGAAGCATGTCTACGCTGAGATGACGTGCTAGGAAACTCCTTTTGGCCGCTTGTATCCGTGACTTTGTTCTTTCAGCCACAATTCTAGAGCTATGTGGTCTAAGAGCAAGTGGCCTTTAGTGGTCGTGATAGCAGCTGCATTTGAACTCTAAAAATGTCATCCATCCTCCTTACCAAGAGGTTGTGATGAAGAATAAAATTAACTGTCTGTTCCAATGTGGAGATACAGCAGTATTACTTACATAAACACTTACCTTTATAATTAAAAAACCAATAGTTTCAATAATTAAGCCATTTTTCCGGATATGTAAAGCCAGCCGTTTCCTTATATATTGAAGCTGTTATAGTTCTACCAAAGAGCATTAATATTCCTTCCAATGCTGATCAAAAAAGATTTGATGCTCCAAGATCAGCTGTGTGATATATTGATGCAGTTTGCTCTTAAAGTTATGTTTAATTCCGGAGGTATAACCATTTTGCCTTTGGTAAGACAGAAGGAAACTAAAGCTTTTTGTCTTTTGTACATTAATCATTTTAAAAGCACTCCTGAGGGGTATAAGACAAAGCAGTGATTTTCCAACAGGGGCAGTTTCTGCCAGTGTAATTCCATACCCTGAAAGGCAATGGTTCTTACCCCAGTCACATGAGTTTCACGTTGGTTGTCATAATTCCAGTCGGGATGTATCGTTTCATAATTGGGGCGTGACGGGCAGGATTACACAAAGCTAGCACTAAGCCCATACTCATGTATTTGAAAACGCTGCTACATTCCTCATGTATGTGCCATTCCCATGTTTCCTTAGAGAAGTGCTTTTGAGGCCTGCTGGGTAAGCCTGTCAGGACTATTTAACCAGTACTTTCTCATGTCTCCGTCTTCTCCATATTTAAATACCAACTTACACACTCTTAATAGTTATTATCATAAATTATTTTGGTTTTGAAGTCTTACTCTGTCATTAAATGATTCAGCCTGTGATTTATCATTATGAAAGACACAGGGGCGTTTCATAATTGAAGGTGCTGCTGACCTGAAATGCACTGCAGTGTTTTAAGTCATACTTCAAGGCAGGGAGCTATTTGCCAATTCTGCTTGGATCATGAGGCACTTTTATCATAGCCAGCTCTGCTTTAACATTTGTAAAATATTTGTCTGTAAAAGTAATTTTTCATTATTAAACACAGATGAAGACAATTAGAGAAAGACTGATCAGGTTTTATACCATGATAATCTGATGGCTGTAATGGCTATTAACACTCTGGGAAAACACAGAAATAAACACAAAAAAACAGTAACTTTGTACAGTCAATAAACTTTTGGCCTATCATTACTTAGAATTGGACTGTATTGAATCCTCCGTGGGCGCTCTATGTGTACGCATCTCATCTGTTAGTCCCGTGACCGCTGCTCAGCCGACCTTCTTTTCATCCCCACTCTCCCTGGCTCCCATTCTGTGTGCTCACATCTCTGCATGTGTGTGAATAAACCTTGGGCAGGATGGAGGATCATGTGAGAAGATGTGACTTGGGCTTAATGGTAATCCTCGCCTTTGGTAAAAATGGCACAGTGGGAGTCATTAGCAGGGAGCTACATACGATCGGTTCATATGACTGACTGCCTTTCTGTCTCTCTTCTCCTCATCCAAATCCTCTCAGACAGCACCTGCAACTGAATGTCATTTATTTTCTCTATAGACAAGTTGTCTTAGGCCACTTATTTTATCTCAGTCCCTCCTCTTGTTCATTTCCTACAGTATTAAAAGGAATGAGCCGCATGTGAGCAAACGGTTACAGCTCGAGGCATTTTGAACACAACAGCAGTGGAAATCCATGCTCGCCACTTCATCATGACAAACTTGAACTTCAACCATTTAACAAGTTCATCTTGTTGCAATGTGGCGACTTGCCATCGTTTTTAATTAGCCCTGAAATATCTGAAACTGATGTTCATTTCATCTTGGAAGGTGTTCAGCTACGTTGAAATTCTAGTGTATAGATGATGCTGGAGAAAAAGTGAAAAGATCAAACTAATTATAACTAATCTTGATGACTGAACCATATTTAATGGCCATCTTTCATTTGTTGCCTTGGGATTTCCCTCAAAGCTGCAACTTTTAATCTTCTCACAGAGATCCCTTAAGTGTTTCCTTTAAGAAAAGACAAAAAAAAAATCATATCGCTATCTCACCACAGAGCCTGTCTGGTGACATCCACAGTAAGAAAAAAGTAACTTGTGGCTACACGTTACTAATGCGTGGCCACAAGATATTAAATCATGGTCATGCATAAGTTATTGTTGGGATGAGATACTGGCTCTGTACCATTATTTTAAATTTATATTATTCAGATACGAATGGCACAGATGCATCATGATTCAATAAAAAAATGGGGTTGAAGAAGTTGGCATGAATTAGACCAGTGACAGAGCTGAAAATTACATTGTTGTCAAGAGAAACTTTGGAAAGACGGACATGGTTTATCCTAACTGCTACTTGTAAACAGAAATACTTCTTTTGCATAAGTTTAATGAGTGCCATAAAACCATATTCCGAGTAATTAAAATGTAATTAGTTAAATGACAACAATGCATGAAAGGCTGGAAATACAGTTCACTTCTTAATTGAGCAGAGAGCAAATTGGGGTCTGTTCTGCGGCACCGTCTGCGTACAGAATGAATAAACCTCATGACCAAAGCCTCGGAGGCGAGAGTGGAGGAGTATGTCTGAGAATGTTGGGGGTTCTTATCTCTGTGCATGCAAGCATGCAGAGCAACCTTTTTGTTTTATTTCTTAAACTGTGTGCAAGCCACTAATTGTTTCCAGCAACAGCTGTGAATGGAAAACTACCCCTTGGGCCCAGATCAATGAAGAATATGTATTTTTTTCTGGCCTGGAAACTCACATAGAAACCAGATCTAATGCAAAGACTAACAACGTGTGATGTAAGGCCACTACAGGTCTCTTACCTTACACTGACAAGATTTTCTTTTGTTTTTCCATTTGCTGTGGCCATGACCGAGATATTTGTGCCAAGGAGAAATCAATCAGGCCCATGAATAGGGGTTGGGGGGTGGGAAAAGAAGACTTCACACCATCTCTTACTAGCAGAGACAGCAGGGACTTTTCAATGGAAAAAATAAACAAACAATTAATCCTCACAGTGGACCCTGTTTCGACAAAAACATTAACAAGCCCCAAGCTTAAATTCCAGCATGAATTTGCTGTGTGAAGCAGGAAGGTAATAATTAGTGCAGCTGGTCACACCAAGTAAAAAAGGTTAATAATATTTGACGGGAATTCTGAATGGAAATCATTTGGAAACATCAGAATATATCAAACACAAAGACAGATGATTGACAAACCAGCTTTTATACTGAATTGAATCCCTACAATAAGGGTGTAGTACAGTAGGAAACCAGAAGAGGACAGTGATGTTTCATGTAAAGCTTCTCACTGAGAGGAGCAGTCAAAAACAGTTAGCAGCTGTTTTGGGTGGGGCTCGATCTGCGGATATTTTTCTCCAATTCTTGTCATAAAATTCATTTTAAGGCATCTAAGTTGCATAAGGATTGAACTGAGCTGCATTTCAGTTTAAATTATGAGACTCCTACAGTAATTCACTCATCAAACTTTTCAGTTTCTTTTGTAGTGCAAACATTAATACTCAAGATACTTGATATTTAATGTGTGCAAAGGCTGTCAGATAATGATTAAAAAAGAAGTGCAAAGAAAGTTTAAGTGCCTCCACCTCAAGCTTCGTAGGTGCCATACTTCACAGCATTCATCCATCAGCTGTATACCAGCTTTATCATGTACAAGGTCACAGAGGGTTGGAGCCTGTCCCAGCTGACAGCACAGGGCTAAGACATAGAGACAGACAGCATGCATGCATGCATGCTAAACCCTCACACTTATGACTGTGCATGTTTGTGGACATTTGCGAAGAATGTGAAGAAACCCCAGGGAAAAAACAAACCTCATGCGGGAGGGGCTCAGCTGTCCAGCAGAGGCGACAGAGTGCCACCACAGCACCTCCACAAAAACAACACAAGCGTTTTAAATGCCAGTCAGAGAAGTTTATTTGCTCCACCAGTGAACATCTCAGAATATAGTGCCAGCTTGAGGTAGACTGACATGCTGATGAATGGCAGGAGTTAGTCTCTCAAATGGGGGCTCCCATGAATATCGGGATACTGTCTACTTAGCACATGCACCAGCATCTTAAATCTGCTGCTTTCCAATACTGAAGCACTTCAGGTGATTTACATAGCAATAACTTAAACAGCTGAGGTGCCGTGACCAATGCCAAGCAATAAAATACAGAGATCTACAACTTAGACTGCTGCTTCCACCTGATTGCTTTTTAACAGTCATTAATTGTGCAGCAGCTTCTCGAAAAAACTGTTTTCTTTTTAGCCAATCCTTTGCTTTACACTTTAAGTTTCTTACTGATGGAACATCAGTAAAAATATCCTATTATCCTTCCGTACTGAGGAGGAATATCGACAGGTAAATGGGAATGGAGGGGGTAATTCCATGGTAGCTGGTTGCATCACAGACCATTGCATTCAGCAGCAGTAATTAGTGAAGAACATTGTTGTCTTGCTTTGGGATATGGCAGGGAAACATCTGGTTTGGGGGGCTAGCTCCAGCCAATTAAAATAGAGGGAGATGATGACAGGCATTGAGGTTAGCAGCAAGCTCGTCATTAATTAAAAAACACAGAATTTGAAACAAAAAAAAAAAAACTGCAGGGAAGTGATACGGAGAGAAGATAAACAAAAAGGGCTTGGAGACCATATGCCTTTATCCAACAAAAATCAACAAAAAAACAAACAGCTCCCTCATTCTGCTTAATGCATTTTAAAATCAAACCAACTATCCATTGAGTGAGGAGGATCTTTGTAGTCTTCTCACTTCTTCATGATCAAAAACAAACAAACAGAGAAGAAAAGACAAATTTGGTCTGTCTGATCCGGAATCAAGCATATGGAGAGTTGCACCAGCTAATTAAAAGGATATGTTTGCAAAACTCCATATTCTTTATAGTTTGTTATAAAGACCTTGTCTCAGTGAAACAGTTTAAGGTGCTGTTATGGATAAAGAGGTTTGCATATGGGAAGCAACTCTCAAAAAGTGTAGCTGGTGAATCAAACTTACTGTGCTCTAAATACTAATGATGCACAACGGCTTTGGAGTCTGTGCTTAAATAAGATTGAAATGATATGGTATGTATAGTGAGAAGACTCATCAAATTGTTGGTTAACCATATTTGGTTTCACTTACATACTTAGAGACATACGTAGTTCTGGGACTCAAATGAATTGGCAAGATATGAGGCAAATTTTCAGAGTATCCTCTGGTGTCTCATCTAGGCCTTAAGCAACTGCTCAAATTTGTCAAAATATGACTTATTTCTTTTAATGCTGTTCTTTGCTTTTAACTGAATTTGATAAAAACAAAAAAATACATTTCCGGAGCAAGTTACATTGTGAACAAAATATCTATAAAGGTGAAAAGCATCTGTGAGAATCTGATACATTAATCAAGATTTCCGAATATACCAAGGTCTAAAGGGAGAAGTAAAAGACAAACAAAGATAAAAGACCGAGCAAACCAAAAGGCAATAAAAAGATGCTGAAAAGTTTTGAAAGATGACAGAACAGAAAGAGCACAAGTAAAAAAAAAATTGGTGAGTTTGTATTTCAAAGTTTCAGGTTTAAGGAAATGTTATTTATTACAGTTATCTTGAAAAAAAAACTATATAAAATCTGTTCTTATTCAAATATTCCTTCTGCAGGCAGCCTGCTCAGAATATGCAAAGGTCTTTGGTTTCCAAAGGGACATCCCAGTATCATTTGACACCATGAGCAAGGTTATTTCTTCACAGACAGCATGGTAGACATGAGAAGGTTAATGGTGTTAGAGTAGTTCATTTATTATCAGTTATTATATTATCTGACCCATTGAGTGTTTACTCACAGTCACCACTCTATAGTCTTTAGCATATGGTATGCACAGCTGGGAAGCCTCTTGTT
>JAVQJG010204236.1:0-10240 GCA_036024015.1 Craterocephalus amniculus
AAAAAAAATTTTAAAAGTTATGTGTACCTGAGAAAAAATATTGTTGTCGCCAGACATTTACAGTTTATCAAATGTATCCTGATAATGTACTTGTACATCTTGGTACTAAAACGAGGCAGCTTCCATTATCTACAGGTTATTATGCTGTTATCTTACTGGTCCGACCAACTGGAGATAAGATTGTGCTGAATGTGGCCCCTGAACTAAAATGGAAATTGACCCCTGTGGTTCAGGGGCACTGGGCTGAAAAATTATTCTACAGAGGGGGGTGCAATGCTGAAAAAAGAAGCACTAACCTAAAGTGTATAAGGTGATGTGGAACAAATCTGTACCTGCAGACACAAAGTTGTAAACCCGGCTGCTCCCCAGAGCTCTCCACAGGGTTTGACATCCAGTGTTTTATGTTAAGGGAAGCCATTTATAACAACATGTAAGATTCCTGTATGTACAAAACGCCTCTCTGAGGAACCCGGCCTGGTGTTAGTTACAGTTTATCTTTCACAGTGAAAAATATACGTGCAGCATATCTCTGGGATCATCTGGTGTGGCTGGTTTTAATTAAGTTGGAGAGCAGAGGTATGATGAAGTGGTCAAACATTTTCCATGGGAACCAAAGAGAGAAAAGTCTGTGCTTATTATGAGGATATGAGGATGAGGAAACTAAGAGGAGATAAATTATTCTCTTGTGTCTGTCTGAATGTCTGAACACATCTAATTCTCACAAATTTAAGAAGTTATGATCTTGACCAAACATTAACCCTTTACGTATGAGCTCCAACTGTAAAGCTGCTTATTAACATGGATATCTCATCAGCCAATTACATTTCAGGAACTCAGCACATCTAGTCATGTAGACGTGATGAAGTTCAACCTGAGCATCAGGATGAGGAAGAAAGAAGATTTATGGTTGTTGAAGTAACTACTGGTGTTTTCGGCTATACTGCTGCTGGTTTCATGGACTTTTGCAACATTTCTTCATTTTAGTTCAATTTTTCAAACAAGACATGCGAGAGAGAAAGATGCTGGATTTGAACCAGCACCTTTTGTGACCAATGGTCACACCCTTTGGTGACCTTCTTGGCCAAAACTGTCCACGCACAAAAACTGCCATAAAATATATATATATTTTTTGTTTATTTGTTTTTTCTCAAAACTATCAAAAATTCAATAATACTTATATTATTGCATGTTTGAGTGTCCCAGCGTGTCTCTGCATGAAAACAAAGGGTTTCAGAGAGTTTTCTCTAGTTTGATAATCCACCTTCGCTGCGCAATGTGAGAAAGAAGACCGCAGTTGACTCGGCAAAGCTTTCAGTGTCAAAATAAAAGCTTCTCGGGCTGTGAGGGAAGCTACACTTGTTAATAAACGTGTGAGAGGAACACGCAGATCCCTAGATAGAAGCTGGGGCTTCGACATGTGCAGCTAATCCTTACAAAAAACGCATTTGTTTTCGTACATCCTTTTTTAAAACATGTACATGTTAACTTCAATTTCTTATGTGTGTTCAGTTTATCATTTTATTTTATTGTTAATTGAATCTATCTATCTATCTATCTATCTATCTATCTATCTATCTATCTATCTATCTATCTATCTTCCTCCCTCCCTCCTCTGGGGACCTTCAAAAATGTACATGTCCAAATAAACTGCTATAAAATCATCACCCATCAAAAACGGTTTCCAGCCTGGTGCCAGCAGCAAGGTGGGCCTGATAAAGTCGTTAGTGAGCATCTTGTTTCTAGTAGTTTATCCTTCTTGTATCCTATTTTTGTTGGTGAGATGCTCCAACTGCTCTTATTTCCTTTTGGTTAATGCATTTCTAGAGGCCGAAAACAAGGGAATCTTTAACTCTTTTAGCCTCAAGTCTGCATCTGATTTCCCCAACGAAAGGTTGGACGCAATCAAGATAAAGTCATAAAGCTTCACTCCCTTGAGGACAAATATCAAACAAAGCTGTGTAAATACAAACCCTGCATACACTTAATGGAGTCCAATAAATACAACGTTTAGCAATCTTTAGTTTTCTTATGCCTGGCAGGCAAATAACCGATTCAACCCAAATCTAGTGCGGTAATCAGCGTATGTCGTTTATCACTCGGCAGAAGTGAAGTTTATAAAAGGGGAGATTCAGGGCAGATCGGCTCCTGCAGGCTTTCAAGCGCATCCTAATATGGTGATTGCTGGTGTTTCCTAGATTAGGTTCCCTGGTGGTGGAAGAGGAAATATTAAAAGGTTACAAGTGCAGAAGTGTGACAGAAGAAGAAAAAGGAACAGCTCTTGAATGGTTGAAAAGATGAAATGATAAACATAACTAAGGGATGAGCTTAAAACGGCTCGGTGTATGACTCTGGTTCATACACAGATGCAACTGAAACCTTAAATATCCTCCTTAAAATGGTGTCTTCCGGTGAGAATGCTTTTTTCAGGGGATTATTAAACAAAGAAACATGAGAAACAGCTTGGACTACATGCACTACATACTACAAGCCAAAAATAAATCTTTGATATCTTCATGCGCTTCCAGGCCACAGATGCAAACTCTGGTAAAAGCGGCTGCCATAACCTTTGGGTGTATTTATGCCTTGATACGCGGGAGTGTATATTTGGCAAACACAACCTCGCTGACACATTTACAGAGCAATGAGATGCAGAAATGGCTCAGCGGAGAAGCGCCAAGAGTCTGAAGAAGAATTTTAACTTGAAGTTTTTGGTATTTTTTTAGCAGAATTACTGTATTTCTTGTTTAGAGTTAAACCCAAACCGAGACCGATGCAGGCAGATGTGAGACGTCTGACGCAAGGTTTGGCTCTCACCTCTTCCCTGAACTGGCTGAAGTCGGCAAAGTTCGGCTGCTGGACTTTATTTTGGGGCGTTTTCTCTGAAGCGCTGATAAAATGAGACACCTGGGAAGAGGGAAAGGTAGTGATTAACTCAAGCTTTCTTCCTAATGAGGGCTCTGTGCATTTCGTAGCTTCCACAGACTCACCTGGGAAGTCAGCGGTCTTGGAGGGAGGGCTGGAGGAGGCAGCAGCCATCCACTTTTTACCCCTAAAATCCAAGAAAGAGATACGTTTAAATGAAACAGAATAATCCATTCATGTTGTCATAACCAGAGCCGGAATCTCACTGCTATCAGCTTCGCTTCCAAACAATAAAAACCACCCGTTTCTATTTCTGCTTTTTAAACGAGAAGTGGTCTGAACACAACCTGATAGCTCGGTTCCACAACGAGCTGCTGAGGAATAAAAACTATCACTGTGGGACGAAGCGGACGTAACCTGGAGCGCCTTGCTGGAGGAGCTTGTTAAGGTCCAGCGAGGAAGCCCTGGAGTGGGTTTTCTGAGGCCGAGGCGGAGGGGTGGGGGGCTCCTCTGCCTTCTTCATGGCATCTTCGATGGAAGTGCTGGAGTAGGACCTGGAGGTGAGAGCAGGACAAAGACTTTAATTCTGCACAATCAGCAGCATGGAACAAGCAGTGATTGTTTAATTCAGTCCTGGGGAGGGACAGGCTCATTTTCACCTTGGTCTGGTCTTTGTCTTTATCTGCGGGTCCAGATCCTGAGGCGGCTCTGTGAGAAAGGATCACCATTAAATAAACAAAGGCTTTTAGTCCCGTCAGAGTGGTTATAAATGAGAAGCAACTACTTCCCTTTATCCATGAGCTGAGGATTTATTTGGATAAGAGCTCATTCAACACTACTCAAGACCATCAATGCAAACTGAAACTACCAGCATGGAGCGTGCTTGGAAATTCACTGAAACTTAAAATAACAAGCTTTTGGATTATGGAATTTAAAAAAAAACAGTGTTTTCGGTGTTTGTGGTGATAAACTATCCTGCCTGAATCTGAAACCTGCATCATGTGATGTGCAGGAAATGATAAAGCTTCAGAGTTTAAGACTTACCTGGTCTTTCAGGAAAAGGTCCAAGCCGTAGAGCTGCTTTCTCTTGAGACGTGGCCAAACATTTCACACCAGCATCTGCACAAACAGAGGTACAGAAACACAAAAAAAAATAATTACATTGAAGGTTACTTTATTTCGGGACTGTATTTAAGTTGTATCTATCATCTATAATATAACACATATTTCATACATGTGTGATGATACTAAGACAGCAGTTTCACAAACTCATAACCTGAATTACATCTTTTTTCTGCCTTAATATTCTAACACTTCGTATCACCTTTTAAACACCCCTTAATATAATGTTCTAACTTAAGGAGCGCCTAGCTCACTTAAAAAAAGTACAGCTATTTTTCATCCAACTATATAACTCATTCAAAATCAACTTAACTTAAAGTTTACCTTGTTTGGTGGATTTTTCTTCTAAATCTTGCTGCACTGCAACCGCTCTCACCTGCTGAGGTACAAAGCTGGGCTGCAGCCTCTCTATGATGCTTTGATCCTAAAAAAGAGGAATATGTAATGCATTAAAGCGCACCATCACAGTCTGTAGGGACTGAAAGAAGCGTTCTGAGCATTATAAGGAAGCTAAAGTTGCTGGCTTTGTTTAGATTGAACAAGACTGTCTCATGGTTAGCTTGTTAGTGCCCCCTACAGGTAGTATAGAAGGACTACACATTAATATCTTTTTAAAAAAACTTGAGGATTGGTCTTACCATCTGACTAGGCCTTGGTTCTGCATCATCAAACATAATTAAAGCCTCTGCACTCTGCAGAGAAAGCCCACTTATTAGAGCATGATTATGCATCAAGAGTTATATTCAACCTTTAAAATCATGGGAAAGGTTTTGGAGGTTTGTCTCTTACTTCAGGGGTATCAGGTATGCACTCCTCATGCTGCATGAACCCCGGCTGCAGGGTCGGAGGAAGGCTCTCTGGGAGAGGGTAACCGTTTTTGCGTGCCACAATCAAATGAAAGGCTATGCAGAACTCAGAGAAGGTGAGAGCTCCATCTCTATCCACATCACTCAGCTCCCTTATAAAAAGAAAAAAGCATCAATTGATAAGATTAAGATTTGCTAAAGTGGAGCTTAAAAAAAAACAAAAAAACCAAGACAAATATAAAAAAATGTCTCAAAACCACAATCCCCACTGTTCCACTGTGTTCATCCGGTTTCTAAAATGTGTTCTACAGAGACCTATACTGTATGATCTGACAGATTACTCCTGGAAAAACGGCATTTTTCATCAGAGAAAAACTATATTTAAACAGGATTTAAGTACACAAAAAATGTTTTTCATATTTCCATTTCCAGTTGATCTGCTGTGCACTGCCACTGACCTTTTAAGCTAGCAATTTACTGAATTCAGTTCAGTGGAGCCAAATCAATTCATTTTTATTATTTCTTAATCATTACGTTCTTTCTGGTAATTTTAATCATAAACACAAGGACATTGGATCAAAAATCTATAATCTATAAATACATTTTAAAAGTGTGTTATGTAAAAAATAAAGTGGTAGCTTTTAGCATAACCGAAAAAGGAAACATGTAAAAATAAATGTTTTACTTTTGCATTGTTTAGTATTTATTAACACACATTAAATCATGACAAAATTCAATAGATTGACAAGAAAAAAGAAAAAGTTATGGTATTGAGATTTTTGCCAAGCTAAGGTGGCTAGCTAGCATCCAGTTAGTGTTTTATGCTAAACATAAGATAGCCGTAACTTTGTGAGTCACACTGACACTTGAGTGGTGTTATGGTTTTTAGAAAACAATAATCTAACATCAAGAAATTGTTATTTGACAAGGTGCATAAACACATTCCTAAAAAAATGAACTATACAACATTATTAACAATCAAAGTAGCTGTTGTTAGTCCTTTCAATGGAAAGTAGCTAAAGCTTCTGAAAGAGTTGCATTCTTACAATAATTAACTTTATTAAAGCATAATTGTAATTTCAGTCACAACTGTTTGCTTCTATTCTATTTTTGCTATGATATACTGTTTATTATCTTATTCATTTATATTTATTTAGTTCTTAGCTATAGCAAAATGAATGCAGAAATTTCAAACACTTGAATGAAAAAAAGCAGAAAGAACAAAATCTTCTATAATCTGCCCCTTTCCCACTAATAATTAAACTGATAATAAAAAACATCTATATATATAGTACAATTGAACTTAGAACAGCTGCAGGCTAACATGCTGCTGACTTTTGATTGAATATTACTTTTCACTCATCTGCAAAATGCTGCAGAGCAAAACAGAATAAAACTAATAACCTAATTTATTATATTTTCTTATCATTTTGTCTTTGTCAATGTTTTTAAACACAATTATAGATTTTGGTGCTTTAGTTTCTTTATCCAGATTGTTCCATAAACCGACTCTGAAACACATCCTCAAACACTTCATGTCTGAATCTTAGTGTTTTAAATATTTCTTTTAATCCTAAATTGAAATGATTTGTATTTCTTCTGATTTTGTTTTAGTATATTGCTTTGCAATCATTTTCAATAACCTGTACACATCAGCTTCAAAATAATGTAGATCACCAAATTTCAATAATTGTAATAGTAGACTGGATGGATGTCTGTATCCGCTTTGACTAGTGATGTGTATTGCTGTTTTCTGTTAAATGAGAACTGGATTAATACATGTTGTAAATGCAATAAGTCAGATATGGAACAAATCAAATCAAAGGGATATAATCCAACATCAATCAATAAATCCTTTACTTTATGGGAACATTGCAACTGTCAAGTGTAAAGGGAGCGACACAGTCATACCGAAGTTTTCTTTCTGATGTCAAGAGGATGAAAATAAGCTTACGTGTTCACAAGATATTCTCTTTCAAAGCATTTCCGGACATGAACTCAGCTCTGACAAAAGCTGCATCATCTGACAAAAACATCCACACAGAGCAGAAGCTGCTGTGCAGAGAATTCAGCTGGAGAGGGAAAATGTCTCCACAGCCCCTTTCAGACCTGCTCTGAAACGCCGTAATGTTGCAGACTTGGTCTTTTATACTGTTATAGCGCATGTTTACTGGCTAGCCCCCATGTCTTAAGAGTGGAAATTGCAACACAAAGATGTCCTTCCCATCTACTTATCTAGAACATTTCACCATATCTGAACGTTTGAAAAGACAACTCCGGTTAAAGAGCAGATGGATGAGATGACTTTGTTATGAAATGGCACTGTATAAATAAAGTTGAATTGAATTGAATATTCCTGCAGTGCGAGAAGAAAGACACTCAGTGGATAGAACTGGTATATGTTTGTACTAAAATACGAAAAACTGGCAGCGTTGGGAGTGACGGTGCAATCAGTAGAAATAAGTCTGTTTTTGCCTCAGAGGACACACTAACAGGTGAATAAACCCCCAGCATGAAACCGATGTTTCATCCAGTCACTGCTTACCAAATGTGGGAGAGCTCTGGTATCGGTAGCTTGGATTTAGTGAAGAAGTTCTTTGCTACAGCTCCTGTGGAGAGCAAACAGTGTAAAACAGCGTGACGGGTGATTTATGGTCATGTTGGGGTTTCCATACCTAGGATCAGGGCCCCCAGGTCCGGCTGAAGGCTTTTGAATTGGTTTGTGTAATACTCCAGCTGTTCCTCTGTGATCCTCCAGGGGTCATCGTCAGAATAGTCTCCTGTACCCTGCTGGTCCAGCCTCTCCACCGAGGAAGGCTGAACAGTGCAGAAATACAAAATAAAACACTGAAAATACGGCATTACAAACTAATTATTATTGTTTACTCTTAAATCCATTTTTAGCAATTAATACTCCATCAGTTTGTTTTTTAATGTTAAATTTAATAAAAAATATCAACCCCTTAAGCTCAGTTAACCTACAGCCACAATTACGGGCTAAAATGATTAGAAATTAATGCACCAATAGAAATCGCACCATAAAGGCTAACCAAAGCATTTTGGTAATAATTATGATCAGTACGAAGTATATTTACTTCACAGATCAACAGCGACCAAGCATTTACTCATATGCGTATCATTCTCTCAAGTCTTTACTTTAAGGAAAAACTTTTTCTTCCAGTTGTTTTTGAAATGAAAATGAAATGAAAATTACTTTATTAATGTCAGAGGGATATTTAATAAACATTTTTCCCCCTCATTTAATTAATAATTCCGCTACTATTTACCTCCAATACTAAATAAATACATATGTACATGTATATCCTTGTTGTGGCTGGATTGTAAACCTCCTGAACCCGACAGAAATGCCTGGAAAACTTCCATAGATCACCAAAGTGTATGCATCAAACTCCGGTCCTGGAGGGCTGCTATCCTGCAGGTTTTTGGTTTTCCTGCTCCAACACACCCGATTGACATTATTAATTCATTGTGAAAAAGCTGACCTGGATCTGTGTGACTGGAATCAGGAGTGTTGGATCAGGGACACAACAAAAAGCTGAAGGATAGCGGCCCTCCAGGAAACAGTAAACCGTCCATCACAGTTTACCCCACAGAGTCACACACTGATGATTCTGAGAGACTGCTGGTAATATGTGAAGTAGAGCTGAGGGAGGCTGACGGTCTAGTAAAGTTTTAAGGGCTAAGAAGATTTAAAAAGTTCAGATTTACCTGAGCCATAGCTGGGTGCTCCATGGTGGGTTTGTTGGCGTAGTGGCTGGGTGAGGAGTGCTGCTCCAGCTGAGCGATCGGCCACGATGAGGGTTTGCTGTCATAGGCTTAAAGACGGGAGAGACAACAAAGCGTTGGCAGAGGGAGAGACCTGAAACTGACAGGCAGCGATTTCCTGCTGATTACACCTCTGAAAAAATGTCATCTGATAGAACGAGAGCTTTACAGGTCAAATGAACCATCAGCTCGTGTAGGAATGAGCAGGGAGCACAACTGAAGTTATGGTTTCTGCATTTAGCTTCTAAAAAGTGTTAAAATGAGTGTAAACAGCCTTACAGGTCTGTGTGTTCATCCCGTTCCTCTGCTGGGTGTACGGGTAGCCGCGGTAGCTCAGCGGAGAGCTCAGCGGTGAGCTGCACGGGGACCGCGGTGGAGACCACGGCTCTTTCTAACGCAGAGGAAGCATAAATACGTATTATTTCTCATGCATTTACTGGTATGGAGCCTTTATAAATACAGAAGCTCATCAAGAGTTGGTCTTTGATAAAACTTGGTCAGAGTGTGTTTATGCGTGTTTCTGCTGATATTCTTCATGAATCTTGTGCATTTCTACAAATCTCTAATGCACAGTGTTGCACTCTGGCAATGCACTCATGTTTTCTGGTACATATCCAAAATGAATGCCGCAATACTATAAAACAGAGGGAAGACCAACGGGATGACGTCATTCTCTGGAGGCCATAATGAAACAGCATCGTTGTTTTGCTCAACAAATTTAAAGCTGCAGTGTGTAATAAAAACAGGAATTTATTCACAAAAATGGAAAGTATTGAAGACATGTAGTTTGGGGAGCACTAGGCTATGTTTATATGTGTGAGTGTAAGTGTGTGTGTGTGTGGTTATGAGTAAACGTGAGGGCGGGTGCAAAAGTTTACATAGGTGCACCTTCACCTGGTGGAAAATGTTTGGGGAGGCAGCAGGGTAGCCGTAATTTTTTGTTGACCGCTTCGTTTCGCTTCACTTTTCGTTTTAATTTACTCTGTGTCGTTTTCTCCGCTATCATCCCGGTTTAATTTGCAGTCAACCTACCACTAGTTATATCCACGCTGTCTGTACAGATTTAAGTTGTGAGAATAAATTAGTTAAAAGCAACCTCAGGATCCAGCGTCTCTGTACATGGGCCAAAGGATAAAGGACAAAGCTCGTCACAAATTAGTAGAAGTACCCAGCCACTCTCAGCGGCTAAAGGAAAAGGAAGCCGCAATAATAAGTTTCAGGGGCCAAAACCGGCCGGTCCGCAAGAGGGTCCAAACCGGCCCACTGGATGAATTTGGTCAAAGTTACTAGAATCAAAATGTAAAATACTGCATAATTGCATGATGTGGGACTCTTAGATCCGTTGTGATCTATTAGTGGTAATAATTATGATTAAGCAAATATTTGGAATAGAGTAAATGGTAAATAAATAAATAAAAAATAAAAAAAGGTTTAGTGCAAGATAATATAAAATAGGTTTTTCTCAAGTTAATTCTGTAAATAAAAAAATGGCAAATTTAAAATGAACATTAAAAATGAACATAAAAATTAAAAAATTAAAAATTAAAAGTATTGTATGTTTAAATACATTCGTTTAAATACTAACAAATATTATTTTATTAATCTATATAAATATA
Organism: Craterocephalus amniculus; assembly: GCA_036024015.1. Lineage (NCBI taxonomy): Eukaryota > Metazoa > Chordata > Actinopteri > Atheriniformes > Atherinidae > Craterocephalus > Craterocephalus amniculus. Next base: position 10,193 of record JAVQJG010204236.1, read on the forward strand.
TTAAACACAATGAAATATTTACATGAATTAAAATATTAATGTGTAACT
>JAVQJG010204265.1:0-16881 GCA_036024015.1 Craterocephalus amniculus
TAAACCTGCTCCAGACCCCCCCAGGTCCACCTCTGACCCTTAGACCTCGTCCAGATCCCCTCTCAGGTCTCCTCTCAGGTATCCCTCTGGCCATTGGACCTTCTCCAGACCCCCCCAGGTCTCCCTCTGCCCCCTGCAGGTGGTCTAGGGAAGTGTCCCAGACCTTTCTATCCCATCCAGGTTTCCATGCAGCCACATATCGTGTTTATTCAGAGAATCTTTCTGGTTAATCCACAATGACGGATGACCAGTCACCTGCAAACTTTAGTAAACCTGATGGTCTCACGGGGGCTGACGCTGGTTGACTTGTTTACCTTTTGCACCCTCAGGTCACCTGACGGACGAGCACCTGGTGGAGTTCCTGCGGCGCTGCCAGGCGGCGCTGCGGCCCAACGGCCTCATCGTCATCAAGGACAACGTGTCGTACGAAGGCGTGGTCCCCGACGAGGTGGACAGCAGCGTGTGTCGCGATCTCGGGATTGTTCGCAGCCTGGTGGCCAGAGCCGGCCTGCGCATTGTCTGCGAGGAGCAGCAGATGGACTTCCCAAAGGAGATCTACCAAGTCCACACCCTGGCCCTCAGATAGGGGCGGGGCCTCTCACTAGCGTGCTACTAGCATGTTACGTGTTATCAGCGTCTAACTAGCATGTTAGTAGCATGTAACTAGCGTGTTACGTGTTACTAATGTGTAACTAGCGTGTTGCTAGCGTCTAACTATTGTGCATCTAGCGTGTAAATTGCGTGTTTCTAACGTGTAACTAGCATGTAGCTAGCGTGTTGAAGTAGCCCGGTTGCGGTGTCTGGCTCATGGTCCTGGGCTGCCTGTAAGAGTCTCTCTGGACCAACGTCCTCGCTTTCAAGTCTCTCCCCAAACCTCCATCAGATTCCCACATTTAACCCGTTAGCAAGCAGCTCACATCCCAGTTCTTGCCCATATATGGGAAGTGGATTTATTCTTGGATAGATTCCCGTTTTTACTTACTTCTATTTAAATATAAAAGAGAAAATCCACCTCCCTCATGTTTACAATCGGCTTGTTTTAAACTGGCCAAACTGGAAGTTAAAGGCCCAAAATGAAATTGTGAGAATTATATATTCGGTAGTTTTTATCAGGACTGAAATCCTGAATAAATATTAATCTATGATTTAATAGCAACTTCAGAGAGAGGAATGTTTTCCTCCAATGAGCTGCAGGCATCCACGCAGCAGATCTGCTGGGGAGGAGCAACATGGAAACATGGGCATGGAATACCGGGAACACTGGAGACGCTGGGAGGCAGGTGGAAGAACTGGACTGTAACTCAGGAAACCTGAAAGACCACAGAAATCTTTTATTTGTAGACTGTATGACATGGAGCTCCTCACATTAAAGTCCATAGATCACTGTTTGGATTTATTTCCTCTGAAATGCAGATGTTCATGGACCAGGTCAGAATAAATAAATAGATGTGTTTATTTGTATGTGTACTTATATATGTTTTATATATATAGATATGATTATTATAAATATAAATAGGCCGATATATATTTATAATAATATATATAAAATTATACATATATATAAAATTATATATACCTACACATAAATATGTAATATATACATATGTAGGTGTGTACTGTTTATAAGTGTAAGTATGTATATATAAATGATGCAACAGTAGATATTGTAGCGTATCGACGGATTCAGTTGGCAAGACTGACGTCAGGAGACGTCTCCTGTCAGAAACGTCCCCTCTGAAAAGAACCTCTGGCTTGCAGCATCACATGAAAACGTGAGTAAACTGTCAGAGCGGTGCATCAGCATTAAAAATGAACAGCAGGCAGCACATTACAGTAGACCGTGGTATGACTACAGAAATGTCTTGTTAGAAGTTGGACATTTAGCCAGAGCTTGAAGAATGAATGAAGCAGACACACGGGTGTAAATATGAGAATGTGTTCAAAGAGGAATCGGGGAAAGGCAGAAAAGGCTAACCCTGACCTGGACCCGACCCTGAGAGGCAGCAGTCTGTTAAACTGGATAGACCCTAATCTATTTACTGACAGATTTTACTATTGTAGCACAATGTTGGGATGTGTATGACCCGCTCCTCAGTGTTGACTTTGGATAAGAACATCCACCAGTTCAGCGGCAGTTTGGAGAGGGAAAAAGGAAGGCATGGAGGACTGGATGGCAGGGGAGGAAACTCGGCGGATACTTCCTTACGTCTGACAACAAACTGGCCTGTAGAGAAGAGCCGGATACTCAGATTGCTGCCACTGGCCTCACCTGCCTCACTCAGAAGGGGGAGAGAAAGCAGGAGTGATCCTAACAGTCTGCTCTAGGTATACTCAAAATTAAAGTGGAAAAACACACTGCAGGCTATTCCAATTTTGATGCAATGTCCTTTAAACAAGTCAATATTAGGCTCAGTAGTGTGTGTGACCTCTGCGTGCCTGTAGGACCCCCCTGCAATGCCTGGGCATGTGTGGTGCAGCTTGGCATTGATGGTGACCATAGACTGGTGGTGACATGATGTCCCAGATGAGCTCGGTTAGATTCATCTCCGGGGAAAGGGCGGGCCGGTCCATAACATCAACTGCTGACACTACAGCCACATGATTGTCTTGCATTAGCAGGAACCCATGGCCGACCGCAGCAGCTTAAGGTCTCACAAGGGGTCTGAGGATCTCATCTCAGTACCTAATGGCAGTCAGACTACCTCTGGCGAGCACATGGAGGCTGTCCGGCGCTCCAAAGAAATGCCACCCCACACCATTACTGCCCCACTGCCAAACTGGTCATGCTGGAGGATGTAGCAGCAGCAGAACATTCTCCACGAATCCAGAATCTGTCACGTCTGTCACATGTGCTCAGTGTGAACCTTCTCCCATCTGTGAAGAGCTCAGGGTGCCAGTGGTCAATTTGCCAATCTTGGTGTTCTCTGGCAAAAGCCAAACGGCCTGCACGGTGTTTGGCTGGAAGCACAACCCCGACCTCTGGACATCGGGCCCTCATACCACCCTCATGGAGTCTATTCCTGACTGTGAGAGCAGACACATGCACATTAGTGGCCTGCTGGAGCGCATGCTGCAGGGCTCTGGCTGTGCCTCTCCTGCTCCTTCTTACACAAAGAAGGAGGTAGCGGTCCTGCTGTTGGGTTGTTGCCCTCCCACCTCCTCCATGTCTCCTGGTAGCACCTCCATACTCTGGCCGCTACGCTGACGGACACAGCAAACCTTCTTGCCACAGCTATCCTGGACGAGCTGCATTACCTGAGCCACTCTGTGGGTCTTAGACTCCATCTCATGCTACCACTGAAGTGAAAGCACCACCAGCATTCAGAAGTGACCAAAACATCAGCCAGAAAGCATCAGAACTGAGAAGCCGTGGTCACCACTGCAGAACTATTCCTTTATTGGCTGTGTCTTGCCAATTGGCTGTAATTTCCACTTGTTGTCTATTCAATTTGCACAACAGAATGTGAAATTGATTGTCAATCAACGTTGCTTCCTAAGTGGACAGTTCGATTTCACAGAAGTGTATATATATATATTATTTTATATTTACAGTATATATAATGTGTGTTTGTGTGATTTCTATATATAGCCTACCATAAACAGAGTGCTGGCTTGATTCAGCACTAGATTGCGTTGCACTGGTACCAGTGGAAACATCAGGATGTTTGGTCCGTAGGTGTCTCCACATTGTTGTGGTGTTATTGCAAAAGGACAGATGTTGCATGCAATGCATGCATTTAACCTTTTTCTCCTCAAGGATCTGAAAATGATCCCAGACGGATGACCTGGGACGCTTTTGCCTCCTTCCATTCTGGTACAATACATGCAGATAAATGAGGCAAGACTTCCTAACAAACAACCACTTGTTAAGAGATTTTTTTGTTCCATATCAGGTGATTGAATGGTAAATGGACTGTACTTGTATAGCGCTTTTCTAGTCACAGACCACTCAAAGCGCTCTACATGAGCACCTATATTGGATCATACTTGGTGCTAATGGAGTAACCATTCACGCGCATTCATACAGCAAGGTAGGGTTCAGTGTCTTGCCCAAGGACACTTCGACATGTACCGGAGTGGAATCGAACCGCCAACCTCCTGCTTTAATAGGCGACGGCTCTATCCACTGAGCCACAGCCGCCAATTGGGAAAAGACATGAGCAATGATTAAGAATGTGCGTATTTTTATTTTGTTCAAATTAAATTAAAGTTATTTTTCTAAACTCAGTGCATTTCTGATTTTGCGGCTGAGTCAGAGTCCAAAATTTAATTCAAGTCGAGTCAAGTTTGCGGGAAACTTGCAGCCAACCAACGCGAAAAATACTCTTTCCGATTGGTCAGAAGCAAAACGAGGTCCTTTATAAAAAAAACAACAACTATGTCCCCCTTCTGCTTACACGCACTTCCATATGTTTTCAGTTTTCTTATATAATTATAAGTCTGTAAAATCACAGTATGTTTATTCGAACAGCAATGTAAACATTTTTTTAAAATGTAAACTATTATTCTAAAAGATAGACACAGCCACAGCACAAGAGTAAAAGATGGTGGATAAAACTGTCAAGACCGATGGAATACACAAATTAATGGTCATTTCCATTTGCCATATGCATCAGGAACAATTTAGAAAACTTCGGAGGATACATTTTTGAGGGATTATTTTGATGAAAAAAAGAGACTGATTGTGATTCATTGACTAAAGACACAAAGTTCAATAACTGGAATCATGAATCATAATTTATATCGTGTTTTCAGATTCAAAATGGTCATTTTAGTGAAAGTGAAATGATTAATCTGGCTTTGATTGATAATATCAATTTGATATAAAGTATAGCATGACTGCAGCAGAGCACAAGCCCCTGATGGAAGAATGGTTTATTCGAGGAAGAACCTGTAGTACCTGCAGGAGACACTGGAGGGCGCGACAGAAAATAAACTATTTACCAACTTCCGATAAAAGCTGACATTTCAAAACAAAAGCTGCATTCCTACATGGAAAACCAAAAACACTAAAGATGCGTTTTGGAGACGTGTTGCTGCTCAAAATGTGCAAAATGATAAATGTCGTATTTTCTGTAAGGTGCCCACAGATTGCATACATAATAACACAGTAATTATTATGTTTATTAAGAAAATCTGTTGCATTAAAGATATAATCTGGCTTTATTATACTTGAATAAATATTTTAAGCTTTGTTACAGTATGAATCTAAAAAGATTTCACATGTCTGTGTTCTGATCAGACAAAGGTACAGCACAGGGTGTAAATGGATTTTTGAAAAATTACTGCCCCTCTGAGATTCTTCAGTGTGAAAAAACAAACAAAACCAAACTGATATTTCAAACACATCTCTTAACACTTCAGTTACTTTACTAAAAAGAATTTTAGTATATTTAACTTTTGTATAAAATTAACAGAAAATGTAAAAAGTTTATGCTACATTGATATTTCATGAATGTAGAAATAGCATATATAGGTGTATAGTTCTGACCACTCTTTTTCAGATTCAAAGAGAAAGAATTGTGAGGGTTTAAGTGTTAGACCTTGTTTGAAATTAAGTATCTATTGTCTGATAAGTAGAACCATGCAATGTTAATTCCTTAATCTCAAACAATTTATTAAAACAGTGGATTGTATACAACAATGTAAGATGTCATGTTAGGAGTCCTGTTGGCTTGATGATGTCTAAATGTGGCGTCAAAACAGTGTGATGAGGAGGACTGTTTAGTACGGATGTGATTCTTACAGCAACTCACGATTAAATTTGATTCTGTTTTTTGGGGTAACGATTTCATTCTGTATCAATTCTCGATTCAAACAGATCTTAATTCACATTCAATCCTCTTTCAGTAACAAAACATGCTGATTAATTCCATTCCTAAAAGCCAGAAACAGCTCTGATGACTTGGTTCATTGGTTGAAAGAAAACTCATCCTTTTCATGAAAAAATGGTTAAAAATTAGCTTACCTGGCAAAGTTGAACATGTCCTTCTCACTTAGCAGCAGCTTTGAAAGTCAAGCTAATAATTTTTTGCCTTTTAAAAATATTGATTTTTGGAAATTTTGAAACAATTCTGAATCTTGATGAATCTCGATTCTTATTAAAAATGATTCTTTAACCACCCCAACTGTTTAAATCAAAGATGTCATCGAACCCGGGAATTTGGTGGAGATTTATAGTTTTATGGTTTATAATCATATTAGAAAACAGCATGTGCAACTGAACAGGTTTCTGCATTTAGAAGTTTAGGGAGGTCAAATTAAGTAAATCTGTAAAATGTATGATGTATTTAAGATACATTCTAAAATCACACAAAAAGTTGATTGTCCATAACTTTTTGTGAGTTGTGTATTTGCGGATTTTTATTTTATTTTTATTTTTTACAGTACAGCTACAGTAAAATGCAGAATCATCATGCTAACTTCTTTTTTTATTATGAATCAAAATAACTTTCTCTTTTTAAATTTTTTGACAGATGTATTCATGTTTCTAACATAGCTCTCTTACATCAGTAAATACTGATTTAACCACATAAAATACACACATTTAGTGCAAACCTTGAACGGCTGCAGTCAAATGGCTGTTTATTTTCAATTCAAATTTTTGACAGGTTTGATTGAAAATTTTTATTTTATACATTTATTTTAAACACAACTTCCAACATTTTTAGTGTTTAATTCTAAAGTATAAGTCTAAATTGAACCAGTAGTATTTGTATTACATAATATTAAAGCATTATTTTTAACCTGGTGGTATGTAATGTGTCTTCATTTCAAATATCTAAGCACCTCTGATTGAACATGAGAAGGTCAGGTATGGGTCACTTGCACGGACTCCGCCGCTGGCCTGAACTCAGAAATGTTGACTTTTATTCTGGAAAGGGACCGGAAGTGTGACCTTGTAACAGCAACTGCTTCATGAGCGCAGAGTTTGACGTCAATCGAGTGCCGGACCGGGCTAGTTGTCATCCGCGTCACCGGGAAGAAAGGACGTGACATGGAGCTAAATTTTCCACTGAAGAGTTATACACGCGTCGTAACTTACTGAAATCGTTTGACGATTAGTTTTTTATATGTACCATCTTCGTGGCACTTCGGTTTCGATATCAGGAAGAAGCGATCGCTAGCTAACGGTCTAGCTAGCTGTGTAACGTACAGTTTAAAAGGCAGCGACTCAGACTTTAAAGCATGGCGTTAATCCTGTTTACGAGGTCTAGAGCACCTTTAATGAAAACGTCCCGCTCGTTAAAGAATGAATTCCGAAAGGGTAAAGGTAAGATTGATATACTGCTTTGTTACATCCCAAATCGGTTCTTGTTATTTCTGTAGTAATTAAGTGAAGCTTTCGGTTAGCCTGGACACATTAGCATCTAGAAGAGTCTTGCCTTTTCAGAGGCAGGTGGTCCTGTTTGAGTCTTATTCAATGTTCAAGGTGACAGCAAATAACAGGCCACCGGACACTTTAATCAGTCTGTCTGTCGCAGATTAGCTCCTACTCGGCGTTAACATTGTTTTAACTTAAAGAGTCAATTGTCACAGTGATAAAATAGGGAGGAATCACGATAAAAGATTCAGGTTATGTGAGGACAGTCTGGGTTAGCTCTGACCTGACAGCGCCCCCTTTCTCTGCAGGCTGAGGTGATGCTGTTGCTATGGCAAACAGGTCCCCTCTGATTATTCAACTTACACAAGTGATCCACAGTCAGCAAGAAGGAAAAAGAAAGGAAACTAAACATAGTTAAAGGTTTATGTCGGTGGACTTTTTTTTGCAGTGGATTAACATGGCCAGTTTTACATCCATGGTGTTGTTCGGTTTAGACTACTTTGTTCAGTGTCCCTTATTGTCGCTTAACATTTCATAACCTTATAATATAGTAAGGGAATGGAAATGTTGCAAATGTGTTGAGCGAATGGCAAGGAAGGCTTTTCCAAACTGTGAAAGACACAAAAATAACATAAAAAATAACGATGGCTAGTTTTGATCTCTTTTAAGTATAATTCTCATCCCAAATAGTAGCTTGTAGTTTCTATTTTTGTGCCTTGATAGGAAAAGTCCTCCATAATTTGTGTATGAGATCATATTTGTTTACAAAAAGTGTACTGCTTTATTATATTTTGACTAAGTAGTTAATCCACAGCATAATTTATTATAATCTAGCATGATCACATATACTATTCATAGAAGATTTTATTCTTACTGCCACTCATCCCTATGACTAAAATGGTGTATCACTACAGTATGATAGCACTACTCTAACTGACTTAATACTTCTGTGCATATCTGGTTTATCACATTTTTCCGAATCGGACAGTCTCATTTACCATGATAATCAGTCAGAATTAATGTGCTTTGGTTTCAAGATGGTAGTTTCATATTGCCAGCTGTTTTTGAAGAGGTTGTGAAGTTTGTTGTTGCATAACCAGTGTAGATATCAAAGTGATGAGACCAGTTGTACTTTGGTTATGTAATTTCTAAGTGGATCACTGAAAGTTCAGTGAGTAGCATCAATGGTATTACAGCATAATGCTTCTGAAGAAATATTCAATGTCTGTAGTTAGAGTAATGTGGAATCTTAATGGATCAGGCTGGTTTTATAAATAGATTAGGGGGTCATGCTGAGGACTTGTCTGTCTGCAGTGACTGAGACTGTGTTCTTGGCTGTAGGCCCAGATTATCAGACGAATTGTACTGGCTGCAAAGGTCAGTGCCTTTTATACATTTACCTGAGACAGACTAAGCTTAATTTTCCCATTTTAAAAATTCTGCAAGACTAGGACCAAATATCTGATGTAATTTCATTATATTCTATCTCACACACAAGTCAGTTTAGATAAAAATAATAATAATAATAATTCTATAACTTAATCTGGAAGACAACTCTATAATTTAACCCCAAAAATCTAAGAGTGTTTTTGCATAAGTTCTGAAATATCAACCACAAATGTCTTTCAGAAATGATAATTTCCCTAAAGGTTTTTTTTAAATAGAACTTGTTAATAATAATAATACCACCTTCAACAAAAAAGTAGTTTTATGCAATAATTTAGTGTCAGGACCAGTTGGTATCATTAAATGGCCCTGACACCACTAGACATGTCACGTGAGCTTTTACTGTAATTAAGAAACATACTAAAGTAATTTTTAAAGATTTTTTTTAAACACAAAAACAGCCAAATTTCACCCATAATAAGTTTTCATTATCAGTGGCCTGAACTACAAAGCAGTTTTTCCTCTTATGGAGGTTGTGAACATTGGGTTTTCCATCGTACAAGACTGGTTCACTTCTTACCGGGGTAAATCACTATGGTAAAAAGCTGAAAGGTTAACCTGCTCTGGAGCAGGTTATGTTCTAGATGAAAGATAAATGCACCACTTTCCTGCCAGTCGGTTCTCTTGGAAAATGACTCGCCCATTCTTAGAAATATCTGTTAACCGTGGTGCACGGATTGTGAGAGGAGCGCTTATGAGAGAAGAGTTTTTAAGCATGGATGAATCCTTTAGATGAAGAAATAATGCTTCATCACAATCAGCTTTTTAGTATGTTTTTATATTTGTTCGTCAATGGTTCTCAAGTCAGTTTAATTTCACTGGTGTTGTATCTGAGTTAATGAGGTGAATAGTAATGATCACACATGGCAGAACTGCAAAACCATCAATTTATGGAGCGCATAACTACCCATGCCGTCACAGTGAAATTCATATTTAACACAAAGATGCAGATTGACTTTCTCAAATGGGGGTGCTTCTTTTGACACTGACTGAGATGTGGATTACCGAGACGATAACCAGCTTCATAGCACCACTATCCGATTAGTGAATGTTTGGGCAAGTCATCCCAGGAAACAGAGATATATCCCTGTTATTTAATCTGGCTCTATAGTATCGCTTTCTGGAGTCATTAGAAAGGCCAATGTATTAGATGGTGTACACATATGATAAAACAGATTATAATTATAGTGCGTCCAGACATCAACTCCTGTCGAACATCTCAGATTATTCTTCCGAATATTTTTTCAGCAATGATTTGCAACATCTTTTAAACTTAAACATTATTATTTCTGAAGAAGCAGAGAAGGATCAGTTATGTTAAGTTTTACATAATCAATAAACCAGCTGAATAATATTTATTTAAGGACTGTGACTACATCAAAAGTAAACAATGCTTGCTGTCTATAAATAAGAATGGCACAGAAAACTTTAGCTTGAAATTGGTAGTCGTAATGGACTGAAATAGCATCACACTGACAAGTATACAGATTTTATAAAGTGGATTTCTGCGATCATCCACTTTGGATGTCTGACTGTCGGGTCAGGCCAGGCGTGGTAAAGATCTGAGGGCTATTTTACGTAACATCTACAATACTAGTGGTGGGAAAATCAAATCGAGAAGTCTGGTATCAGTATTTTTAATTACACCGTTTTAAAATAAATATTTCTTTGTTAAAAAATCAGTTTATTTTTCAAATAAATGCCAAAAAATGTTGAATATTTTTTGGATTTCATTTTTAGTATAGTTTGTATCCTTTTTTACTATTCTTGTCAGGCATTATAGTAGCCGAATGTTGGTTACTGTGTTGTTTTTTCCTAATAGAAATTAAGAAAAACATATAGCAATATGATTTTTTTAGCATTTTTTCTTTTTCTCCACAAAAATTTGCATTATTGAAGAATCATGAGAATCGCAATTTAAATCAAAGTGGCACCCAAAAAGTAATAAAGGAAGTGAATCGGGCGGAAAGCATATCGTCTGAGCCTTATTTGCTCCCGAGGAAACTGTAAAGTTAGAGTTGTGATAAGGTTATGCTGCATGTTAGTGAATTTCTGAGCTGGTATATACAACAAAACATGAGTCATCAAAGCTGCACGCTACACAGACTTTCGCTTCCAATCAGTATCAGTCTGAGTACTTAACAAAGCTGCTGTTTTGTTTACATGTGAACAGTGCCCATGGAAACAGTCACAGTCGGTATGTACAGGCATGCACATGCTGTTTCATTTCTACAGTCTGACACGGGACGGCATAAAGAAGAATCGTCTGGTCCTCAAAAGGTTTTAAAGTGAGCAAAACATTAAATACCAACTAAATATTTTCTTTATTCATCCCTAAACAGGAAGATGATAATTGTATAATTACACGTGTCTGTGTAATTTATTTATTAAATGAAAACTAAGCCACAATATGTATATAAAAAACAAAACCAGGCACAGCCCAGTATTCAGTAGCAGGTAGGTACTTGCACAGCTTAAAGTAATTATCAGTAAATTATCAGTGTCTTGCATGACTGCGGAGGCCCACTCTTTTGTTTTTATTTTATATTGCCCCATTTAATTGATGGTTTTTGTTCACACACAGCTCCCTTCACACCAGGCCACGACATCTTTATGAGGTTGAGGTCTGGATTTTGATTGGACCATTGTTTCTGCCTGATTCTTCTCTTTTCAGCCATTCAGTTGTAGATTTGCGACTGTGCTTTGCATCGTTGTCCTAATTCCTGACCCAGTTTCTTTAGCCGTGCAACAGATGGCCTCACATTCACAATCAGAGCCCAACTCATCAGCCCTTCTCCACCGTGCTTAACAGTTGGTGTTAGGGGAGTTTGGGCTGATTTTGCTTGGTTTTAATGGGAATGAAGATCTCCACTTTGGTATCGTCTTGTTTGCAGATTAATTGCTTTTCATAGTGTTTTTTCTGGTTTGGAAGGATTGAGGCTATAAAGTACAAAAATAATATGATGGTGGTGGTCATACTTGATGGCCAGTTTAAACAAGTGTTTCATCAGCAGCTTTTAGCTTCATACTCCCTGTAGAAGTTGTAGGTGTGTGCTTAGTTTTGAACCTGCTGCTTCTCCATTTTTGTTTGGATTTTGTTAAATAATGAAAGATGCAGTGGAATATGATGAGTTTGTTCATCTGAGGTACTGCTTACATGCAGTTTGGGCTGGGCGATATGAACAAATTTTCATATCTCCATTATTTTTTCGTTGATCACAATATACGATATATATCTCCATATAAATTTAGTAGACAAAGAGACCGTTCAAATTTATGACCTTGAGTGCTAATTGCACTTTTATAAAGAGTAAGAAGCACATGCGCATTTAAATATTTGACTGAAATTAAAGTATATGTGTATAAAAATTATTTAAAAAAAAAAACATTTCAATGACCAAAATAAAGATACAGTTGTGCAAAATGCTAAAAGAGATATTTTTAACACAAAACAAGCTAACTCGATATAAATGGTATTCCCTTTTTCTATATCTTATGTGACAAAGTCTTGATACATCTGAAAATCTTGATATATTGCCCAGCTCTTCATGCAGTGATATAAACCTTTTTATAGTGGTCCTGGGTTCAAATAAAAGGCTTGATTTATGCACTGTAAATGCAGCCATTATCAGATGCTCAGGTAAAAATGTTTGCATTGAATTAGTACAAAACAGTTACAGCTAAATGTCTGCAGGTTGGAGGTCATGGAGGAATTAACTGTTACAGGAGAAAGTCACACCGGCCAGTGCTGGGGTCACGGCGCGGATAAGTCAAGACTAAAATAGAGCCGCCAAAAGTGTAACGGACAGCCTGTCGATTGCTTTAGAAAGTGAAGCCAAAATCCTTAAAACCCCAGTGGGATAAAGCCAGTAAGGAAACACTGATGCCTGGCGTAGCTGAGAGTGCGGCACGGCTGAACATTGTAGCGTTGAGTAATCTACTGTATTTCCAGGCTTTTCTTCTCTGTGCTACAGTAGATGTTCGGCCACAGAGGTGAGGCTGTTCCAGTAAACTCTGTGTGCTCCTGGTTGCAGGCCACAGCCTGTCATGTTCACCCAGTCGGGGCTGGATTCACTCCAGTCGGCCGCGTGAGTCGGAGGAAAGGTGTGGCAAAGCTGAATGCTTTGACCTGATAGGCTGGAAGTGTCTCAGCGCTCCGGCCTCTTTCTGCCACGCATGACTCTAGTTTATGAGTGTGAGAGATTCGTGGTGGGCCTCTGAGGGTGAGAATATCCCTTCTACCAACAGACAGCAAAAACATACTCGCAGAAAAAGTTTTTCTCTTGTGCTGACTGAGTTTGTAAAGTCAAGTTGTTTTGCAAGAGTAGTTTGAAGTAGCAAGAAATAGAAAAAAAATCTAAAATAAATGGGTATAGATAATAACTTTTTATAACAATAAGGTTTTATCATTTAGTTTTCTCTGTTTTATCTTCACACCAAGGAGTTTATTACGTTATGCAAGGAATTAGCTTTGCTAACCTAGTCGTGTGTTAAAGGGCATGCTAAAGATTTCAATGGACGTCTTGGTAGGGGATCTTTGACAGATGTTTGCATAATACACGTGGAAGGACATAACTGTAGATTGTGTTATTGCATAACCATTATAAGTACTGTACGTTTCTGCTGCTGGTTTAGTGTCACCAGGTTCACAACAAAGATCATAAACAGAACAGGGAGAGTCTGCAAACTGCAGCTGAAGTAGAGTTTGTCTAATCAGAGGCAGTTTTTGAAATCTCACACACAATGTGTGTGTTTGTGTTTGTGCTTGGTCTGTGAAATAACTTTGTTTATTTACAATTCATGTTTTTTTTCCTTTTTTTTTAGGGAAACTAAAGGACGGTCCCTGTTTCAACTGCTCAACCCTCAGACTTGCCAGCCAAAAGTAAGCCAAATGATGCCCGCAGAGTTTCTGCAGCTCATGAGAATGAATGACTTGCATAAAACACAAACTGCCTGCTTGTAGATAAAAGTCAAGTTAGATAATATTAAACAGCATATGTAGACTAAAGTTAATCGGCACTGGTATTCATTTTTCTATTTTTTTTTCTTCTTGCCAGTAAAGTTTGTTGGTGTAGCACATTTTGTGTATAAATCAACTCTGAATGCTTTACGTAGGACATTAAAAACATTACTGCAAGCTGCAAAACAAACATTAAAAACAAGAGAATTTAAACAAAATAAAAAGAAGAATAAAGCAAATTAGATAAAATTACACCCATTACACCCATTTAGACTGGAATGAGTGTTCCACACCTGGGGGCTCTATTGTTTTATCATCATGTTTCCTATTTCTGAGTGATGGGAACAGAAACCTGGATTTCTCTTTGTAAAATTATAGTAAAATGTGGCTGTTGCTCTGAGTTTTGTGTCTATTTTTGCGACACATTAGATGATAAAAGCAGCACGTCTCTGACGCATAAACTAGGATGTCAGACTAAACACAACTTAATTTGCCACCTCGTCTTCCCTTTTGTTTCCCAGTAGATGTTGCAATAACTGATACATCAGACTGGAAAAAGATACCAGAAGAGAATGTAAAATAGAGTAAGAACGAAAAAATGCAAGAAATAAACATTTCACGAGAAAATTGTTTTTAGGTGGATTTTAAGTGTCCACGTTTACATAAGTGGTTGGTTTGTTCTCATTTTAAATCTGAATTTAATAATTTGACATATATAAGTTTTTACGCTTTATATTAATCACGATCATTCTCCACATGTTGTTCCATTGTCCTGTTGACGTGTCGGCATAATCCGTGCAAGGAAGCGAGCGTTGGACTCGATGAAATTATTAATTTAATTGGAACCTCAGAAGAAACGCCTCTAATAAACCAGTGGATGGACGGACCTGAGTAAAGCTGGGACTATAGAGTCCGGGTTGATCAGGGGAAGTCTCACAGACAGGCAGAAAAGAAGCGGGAAGTTGAGTTTCTCGTCTTCTGGAAGACGTAAATACATCTTGTCCACGCCCCGTCCCATCAGAAATCTTCAGCGGAATTGACCAAAAACGATGTAAACATAAATTTGCAATGACTGTATCCACATAAATGTGAAGGGAAAATCTTTAAACTGATTTATTTTATTTCTAAATATTTAATTCTAAATTAAAAAAGATCATGTAACCTATTTCAGTCATACAGTTCATACCGTTAATTCTCTTCTTTTTCATTTCTTATTGTGTCTGAGACTTGCTGATGATCCATAACTCTGAACCATGTTGTCCTCAGGCTCGACGGGCTCAGACTCGGCAGCTCGACCCAGCTCTCTTCGTTTGGTCCTTCCATCCCCTTGTCGGACGAATACTCCGGAGCCTGTCAGAGTGTGGACCCGCAGCGGATCTACTGTGCTTTAGTAACGGGGTTGTCGACCTCACCGTACCCTGCCATCACAACAGGGGTCCAATGGACAATAGCACGACCCCAGGACATCGCTGGGGTTCGGTGGATTCACACCTCCAGCAGAAGATGGGACGACTCGAAGGTGGAGAAGTCGCTGCGATCGTTAAAGGACAAGAAGAAGAAGCTGGAGGAAGGAGGGCCGGTGTACAGCCCGACGCTGGATGCAGAACCTGCCAGAAGGACGATCCGTCAGCGGGTCCTGGATGAAATCAAGCACTATTACCACGGTTTCAGGCTGCTGTGGGTGGATACCACCATCGCTGGGAGAATGCTGTGGAGGGTGCTGAACGGGAATCCGCTGTCCCGCCGCGAGAGGAGACAGGTGAGCAAAGAGGGAAACACCGATGTGCACACGTTTTGTTGTTTTTTAGCATATTTTTCCATCAGGCTGGAAACTGACTGGAATGAGTTCAGGCACCAGGGATGATTGAGTCAGGATTCAGGTCCGACTGCTAAGACGTCTTGTTCCTGAACGTTTAATCCATGGCCTCTCTGTCCTAATGGGATTCATTACGGAGACCGGCTGCATGCTGAGAGTTTGTTCACCATTTGTTTAGCTGATTTGTCCGATTAATTAACGCTATTTAGAGTGAAGCTTTACCTGTTGTAGCTTTGATCAGAAAACTCACCCAGTTTTTACACTTTCACTGTGTCACATTGTTTTATTTTACATCCCTGCTGCAACAAGTACAGAAGGAAGAACAAAGAAAATAATAGTTATTAATAGTTTTTATCATAACGTCCAGCTGATTTAATACACGGCCGTTTGGTGTCACAGTTTCAGAGTGTCCCTATGTCTGCTGCAGTAATCTGATGAAGGTGTTTGGTCATAAATGTCAGTTCAGGGAAGGTGAGCCTGTCAGCTCAGGCCACCGTTACGGTGTCGGCGTTCCTCAGGAGTTCAGGATGGAGCAGATTTAGGTGACATGATTGGCCGGTTGGCACTGCTCCTCCTCTAAGTATGACATTTACACTTCCTGTTGTGGTTGTTTAGTCATCTGTTTGACTTGCTGTTGGGGGATATTCCTGCAGGCTTTGGGTTAAACACACTCAGACTCATCAGCTACTAATTTAAATGTGAGCTAGCCTCAGATGAGTGGAAAACCTGAAGCATTGAGCATGTTTAGGTGCTCCACAATAATATGTGAATCAGACCTAAACTGGAGTTAGAAAATGCATTAAATGTGCTTTATATAAAAACCCATCATTTTCTTTTTTTCTTTTCTGATTAAATCACCTTGAAACATCTGGATAGAGAATTCAGGGAAAATTTAATGTGTGATGATTCGGAGAAAGTTAGAACCAGCAGAATATTATCAAAGTTTATTTCACGGTCAATAACACATTTACCCCGCAGCCCTCATTAACTCAAATGCAGAGATCAGTCCAGTTAATGTAGCCAACTGTTAGTTCTTTATCTTGAGCCTTTTCTTTTTCTTTTTTTTTTTTTTTTCCAAAAATATTTTTTATTGAAGTTTTTGCAGTTTAAGCAAACACGGCTCACTTGCTCTGTAGGTTATAACAAACAATGTTAATGTTATTTAAGGTCACTGTGTTTACATAAAATTGAAATTAGAATTTTGATTGTAAACAAACAAAACCAAAAAAAGAAAACCCCAAACAAGTGTCCCACACAGAGTTCTGGTCATAGTGCAACCTATCCTAAGCCATGAGTCATCTACACATTGATATATCAAATATAGCAGTGAAACTA
>JAVQJG010204271.1:0-15968 GCA_036024015.1 Craterocephalus amniculus
TAGCGGTTACGTCAATATCGCAGCTCGCGCACGCGTCGCGTTACCTCGCGTCAACGCGCGCGGCCGACGTGCCGAACTGACATTAGCGACGCACGGCGGCCATGATGCGTACGCGGACGCCTCGCCAGCAGCAAGTATATCCCAGCCCTCGTCTGTTTAGCTGAACAGCTGACTGCCTCTGACAAACATAAATTGTAACCAAAACCCTTAGAAGTTGCAGCTTGTAGGAAAATTGTAGGGAATCACACACAGCATGTAAGTGGTTGCACAATGACTTTAAAATGTAAAATAGTTACACTAGTTATAATTAGATATTCTGCAAAAGATTTTCAAACAGATTTAATGTCATCAGGTTTTCTCTCTCAGCATGGGAAATGTGTATCACCAGGAAAACTGAAATCTGCAATGAGTATGCAAGTATGCCAAGTCCTATTTGATTCGAAGTGGCTCCAGCGGTGATGTCATATTTACTTGGAGAGTTTCTTGTCTTTTGCCTTCTGATGCTATCCGGCCCAGCTTGATTCAGTTATCTGCCAAGAGAAAAAAAAAAAAATCCTCCATTACGACCACATTCAGAAACAAAACTATGATACTCATCAAGATTCTCGGTTACAAGTGGCAGGATGCAGGAGTAAAATGTGCAACGTGTGCATTTAGAGGAAGCGTGTGTTTGTGAAAAAAAAAATGCTGCAGCCTTATTTTCCACTGTTCAGCACTGAGCAGAAAAGTTCAGGCCTTTGTACACAAGGCCTTACACAATGCGTCTGGGGCATTGTACACGGGAGAGCAAACAAGCAGAAACACATAGTTTTCGTGTTTCAGAGAGCACACAAAACAAAATCCCTCTCATCTTTACCTTGTAAAGACGGCTGGGAACTCCGGCTTATCTGAGGTTTGGAAAAGATTTTGAAGGTTTAAAGATTTTAGCCACATATATTAAACACGGAGAGGGCTTTCTCTCCCACTGTCCGATCTTTGTGTTGTACATGTATCAACATAAGCAAACCAAAATACATACAATATGCTGCATGGGACAGAACATACACTCGCACACACCACATCACACATCCTATGAGCATATCTCTGAAAAAGAAAAAAAACAGTAACTAACTCCTAATGCTTGCTTCAGCTAGAGTTAGAGTTTCCATAGCATCCAGTTCTGTTAAAAAGTCCCTATAATAAAGTGAAATCTTATGTTAAAAAAATAATTCTTACTTGTTGCTGACTATAGATAATTTCAAGTGACAACATCGCATGTGACGCATTTTATTACAATTTGAAAATTGGCAATCCAACAAACTTACATAAAGTCTCCAATGTACAAAAAAAGGACACAGAAAGCATGTACTTGTATGTAACACTTTATGTTTCCACCTCACTTTATATTTTCCTTACAAGAGAACAGAAATATTTGTGGCTCTAACTTACCTCTGCACTCATACTTGAGGTCGGAGAAAAAAACCAGCTCTTGCGAGAAGACGAACAAACCTAGCCTGCCACCGGCAAATGTCTTGTCATAAACTGGTCCTGAGTCAGCCATGATCTGCTTGCCCTCATAGACCACAACCCTGCAAATCACCAGCAGTTACATGAACTGTTCTCATGGGTTTTCACTAAAGTTGGATTTAAATCAGACGGATAGATGGATTTACCTTATAAAGCCGGTCTTTGGTCTGTGGATGAGATGCCACCTGTAAGCTGTATAATCCTTCCAACCAATGTTTTTGGGGTCATGCCACAGAGTGCGCACCTATGTGGAAAATATATCACACTGAGCATTAATGCACCCTTTAAAACAGACTGCGCAGCATTTACACCGAAGCCCACCTGTCCTGGAGTGTTGCCCGTGTGCCACAAAGCGTTCCTCAGATTTTCTCCGGTGCCCGTGGTTGAGTTCACGACTTTGAGTGAAACACCTGAGATGCCAAAAGCTTTGGAGGGCTTGTCCTCCCAGTAAGTCTGTGTGATCTGCTTCCACATCACAACGTAGAAGCGCCCACTCGATTGGTAGCCAAAAACGAAGCCGGCGTAGTCGTCATCTCTGTCTGTGTTCACATACATTGTACCACTAAAGTCCACCGCACTGAACTCGTCGAAACCTGTGATAGTGTAAAGAGAAATAAAGGTGGTCTGTACAGTCGATCGGTTGCAAATCTTGTTAACATGAAATTGATATTTTGGAATCAACATGCTGCTCACCTACTGCAATACCCGGATCAGAGTTAGCAGTCTGAACCAGCTCTTTGCCCTGGTGTCTGACTACCCAGTTGGGATCAATCTGAGTGGTACCCTTAGGATCCAAGTGGACCATCTGGAACTTCCTGAAGTCTGTTATACTAATGGCATTGTTCTCAGGACACACATCAAAGATATCTGGGATGTTATCATTGTCAAAGTCATCTTTACAGGCATCTCCTCTTCCATCCCCTGTTCAGAAAAAAAACAAAGACATAACGATAGGGATGACCTAGTTTTGCCTAGTTTCAAAAATATCCATCAGCACCTGTGAGTGTTGTAATACTCCTACTGTGGAGCTCCTCCAAGTTCATCTTGAGATACTGACTTTAATAGCATTGCCATTATGACTAAAGCAAATCAACCATCTTTTCATGCAGTGACAGCTTGTTACTATGTGAAACCTGAAGTCTATTAAAACTGGCCAGGAGCTCGGGGAGGAAAGAATGCACCGGGCTAATGAGGACCACTGCTTGGAAGTAACAAGCTCCCTCTTGTCACCAACTTTGTTGTTGCTCAAGGTGCTGAAACAATTCTATCAAGTAAATACTATCTGACAAGGTCTGAAGAATGGGATAGCGTCATGAGCCTTTTTCCTCGGTGCTCTGCTTCCAGTTATAGACAGCTGCACAAACTCCAGGTAACCTTGCACATATTGGGTACTGTGGATTAATCAGCCCAAAAAAAACCATAAAAACTTCACAACTTGGCCTGTGCCCTTCCTGGCGAGCTCACTGAAGTCATGTAGAATGACTTCACCCATACCAGGCCAGTTGTTGACTCTTTCCACTGTCACCATATTTCACACCTGCTACATTAAAACTACTTGCTATCCATTTGGGAGGAGGCAAAACTTCACTGAATAATGAGTGCAAATAATAAAATGTGTAGAGGACGGAGCATTTTGGCAATCAACGACAAAATACTGGACTATACAAACCCTGCTATAGATGACCTGAAAGCAAAATTGAAGCCATAATAACTCTAGCATCATGCAAAATATTATTCAATGCTACTATATAAAATGAAGCCACTGCAACTAGTATTGACACTTTGTTGCAAGCACAGCCTTTAACATGTTAAACTAGTTTTATTTCAACATGAAGCTTGCATTTTTGCCTTCATAGGGTTAGAAAGCAACGACCAACAATGATCTTGTGTCTTGTGAGATACTCCATCCTTACCATCAGTGTCCAGCTGGTCTGCATTGGGTGTTAGTCTGCAGTTGTCCTTCTCATCAGGTACACCATCATTGTCATCATCATAGTCACACGCATCTCCTTTTCCATCCTTATCATGGTCCGCCTGGTTTGCATTGGCCACATAGGGACAGTTGTCTAAATTGTTCTGATAGCCATCTTCATCAATGTCCTGGTTGTTGTCACACTGATCCCCAACCAGGTCATTGTCAACATCAGTCTGGTGACAAATACAATTGTTAGTATCAACATTTCATGCACCAGCTGCACTGATATGTGTCATTATGTACAGAGTAGGGCACAACCTGGTCAGGGTTATGAAGTAATGGACAGTTGTCACACTGATCACCAACTCCATCCATGTCGGTGTCCTTCTGGTCAGTGTTGTACACATAAGGGCAGTTGTCACTCTCATTTAGGATTTCTAAAGGGAATTCAAAAGCATTCAATGACATTCTTCATTGAATCTAAGCTTTAGTTTAATAGATAGTTGCCTTAGATGTCTGATTCATTGGCTAGTTTACCATCTCCATCAATGTCCACTGCACAGGCGTCCCCTTCTCCATTGTGGTCTGTGTCTATTTGTGCAGGGTTGTTCTCATAGGGGCAGTTGTCACAGCGGTCACCGACTTCGTCTTTGTCAAAATCAAACTGGCGAGGATTGTAAAGGAGGGGACAGTTGTCCTGTGGCAGAAAGATGCTTATTACAGTGTTGTTTAACATCTGGTAAAGTAAGTATATGTGATTAAAGGAGATGTAATTTGCAGGTGTAGATCTCTTTTTTGGAACTCTGGATAAAAAACACTCAAAGTATTTATTTTTTTTGCAAAGAAAATTTAAATCTGGCAAATCTGACACCTGAGCTGTCACTGTCATTTGTATTCAGTTTTTGCCAGTAATTGATTTTTCTTATTTCAATACCCTAAGATTGTAGAGCAAAACCCTTGTGAAAACAGTTATGATGCCACATAACATGTCAACGTTCCTGATAGAAGGGCTTTTTATTTTTGTCCAAACAATCAATTTTGAAGATAACTTTGGGAGACAATTTATCTCTTCAGGCAGCCCATCTGGAGAACAGCTTCTTCTTTCTTACACAACCTGACCTTAATGTTGCTCGGTGATTCACTGTTTGGTGATTTAGGCAAAAAAATCTGAATTTTTTCTGCTTCACAAATCAAAATCAATATTAAATTTATCGAACAATTTGCGATAAATTTGTGATGAAAATTCCCTACCCTTTCATCCAGCATTCCATCATTGTCATCATCCTTGTCACAAGCGTCTCCTTGGCCATCTTTGTCAAAGTCTTCTTGTCCAGAGTTTGGGAGGTTAGGGCAGTTATCCTGAAATATTGCCAAGACATTAAGGAGTTTTCACAGTGAAGCTGGGATTCACAGCAGGATGAGCAGCATCAAACACATCTTACCTTCTTGCAGTGGTACGTGGTATTGGCATCACACACAAGGTTCTGATTGGGCCATCCATCCAAGTCTGAGTCTTCGCCGCATATGAAGCCGTCTCCAGCGTAACCAGTACGACACTCACACTTGTACATTGGGTCACTGAAGTGGCTGATATAGATGCATTCTGCATATTTGTGACAGCTGTGGGTCTTATCCTTACATGGGTTTTCTGGCTCACACACCTAAAGAAACAAAGAGAACAAAACAGGATTGTTTAACAAAATGAGCAAATGTTCACATTAACCATAGAAAGTACTGGACCTTTTTTAGGTATTGACCTTTAAGACTTGCTGGGAACTCAGGGACTCACTTTTGATATCAGTCCTGTACAAAGTTTTCTTTTTGTTGTCAGCCCTGGATGACACATTCAAATCGAAAGCACTTATTCTACCGCCACTCCTGGGAGCTTTCTTCATAGAGGGCCCCTTTACCTGAAGGTTACTTTAAATCAGTGCGATGGGTAAAGGGAGGAATTCTAGAAAGAGCCAAAGCATGAGATCTTCTAGGCACAGTTGATTTTATGAGATCATATTTGATGCCATCATACATCCAATAATGATCTACTGCCGGATTTTCACTGGAGCCCACGGTATTCACAGCTGCCACTCATTACCAGAGGATGAACCTAACCTCGGTGTGAATGCCACACCATGAGCTCATGGAGTCGAGAATGACAGCAAGAACCGGCCTTTGATCAAAGCTGTGAAACAGAGCTTTTTAATGCCAACAATGAGACAAATCCCTTTCCTTCAGGTCAATTAGGAAAACTGGGACATCAAATAACAGACAGGCAGCTGCACAGGCTGAAGAGTGGAGAGGTGGTGCAGCAAGAGGATGCACAGCACGTTTTCCAGTTTTCCAGGAACACAAAAGTGATCATGAAAAAGAAGAAAACAGCTGTGACCCAATCAAGTGTGACATGCATGACATGTTATATTACCTAGTGTTACTGTGGACATGTAACAGTAACAATCTCATTTAATTTTTTTTTCGGATGCAACGCTCTTATCCATTCAACATCTACACAAAAATGCAACTTAAAAAACTCTCAACCTGTATGACACATGTTTGTTGTTAAGAGTTACCCCGCCCTCCTCCTCATCCTTCTGCTTGCGGATTCTGGGTCAAACTGAGAAAAAAAATCATATGGGATGGCCCGGGGCTTTCCCTCCAATATTGTAGAAATGAGGCTCCTAAATCATCTGAGCTGCTGCTTCATGTATAAATGTCAATCTGACATACAAAAATCCAGACAGCCGCTTTTGAAATTTTGCCTGGAGCCACAGGTCCACAATCTATCTATCTATACTTATCTTACATCTTAAAGACAGCCTCTGTATGAATTGTATTCTACCGGTGGTCTGTCGAAGCCACAGAATAAGAGTAAAAACAGCTTACTTGTTTGTTCCGTTTGGCAGCCTCCACACCCATGCCGAAAGGCTGGGTGCCCTTGTAGCGCTTTGGACAGGGCAGGCAGTGGAAACCTGGATCGGTGTTGATGCAGCGCTGCGTTCCACCCACTTTGTAGCAAACATCAGACACCATGTCACACTGGGAGAGGGGAAATAACAACATCAGTAAAATGCACACGCATTGATAAATTAAGTGTCAAAATCAGTATAGCTCATGCATAAAAAAAAACAACAAAAAAAACAACAACATAGATTTTCACCTCATTAATATCCTCACAGTGGGTTCCATTTCCGCGAAAACCAGCAGGACATGGGCCACATTCCCAAGACCCGTCAGCAGAGCTGCTGCAGTCGACTCCTCCAAAGCACGGGTTGGACAGGCAGCCGTCTGTGTGAAGAGTTATATGACAACAACATGGATTACATGGCAAATAGCTGTAACCATTCACATAGCAGTCTAGTTTGTCTCTCAAATAATCAAATAATCACAAACAAAATAAGCTGTAGCTCTAAAACTGTTCTCCCATTAGTATGACCCTCCATTAGTTAAGGGTGTTAGCTGCCAATAAAAGCTGGCTTAAAGTCACAAATATCAACCTCATGGTGACACAATTTGGACCAAAATGGCAGCTCGACCAACTTTAAAGTCAACCATTCTAAAGTGTCAGCTTAATTGACTGATGCTCACCAATTGGGCAGTCCTCCTTGTTACAGCTGTCATTGTCACTAGCCTCCCCGATGCACTTCTTGCCACCATATTCAGGATTAGGGCTGTTGCACTCACGCGAGCGGGTTTTGATCCCCCCTCCACAGGTTGCTGAACATGTTGCCCATGGGGACCATGGTCCCCAACCACCATCGACTAAAAAGAGTCACAGGTTAGATAAATAGGACTTTCTTTTATCAATCTATATGTGAATAAAATTAATATATTCTGGGAACTTACTGTATGTAATGGACCTTCACAAAATACTTAAAATTATTCTTATGAAATTAAAACATGATTATGTAAGATATATTGTTTTTAACTTCAAAAAATAAAGCATACACATATATTAATTCTTTTATTTTTGAAGCCCTAAATCAGGATTTGTTGTTGACAAATAGTTTCAGAAATCAAACTAACGATCATTTCCAATAAGTACAGCTATGTAGAATGTTTTATTTGATCCCAGTATATATACAGAGATCTCCAAACAGGTCAAAGTCCTGGAAAGCTGCAAATCAGCTTTGCAAAATCAATACCAAAATCTCAGAAAATACCACAGCGCATCGTTTCATTCATCCTGCTATGAAAGGGCATGCCACCAAAACCCACAGGTGAGGAGAGGGGGGCATTAATTAGAGAGTTACAGAATAAATCAGCTAACCCTGTAGGAGCTGTGAAGTGTGTTTGTCAATAAGAACTTATAAAGCCAAACTTCAGTAGGCTGACTCCAAACATGCAGAAGGAGCTATCCTTGTACAGAAATACCTGTAGAATACAGAAAATGAAAGATGAGTTGTGAACTCATCAAAGAAAGAAGTCAGTTCCCACAGTGAAGCACGGTGGTGGCAGTATTATGACAGCTCAGAGGTGAACTCCGGCAGAAGGATGAAACTTAATATTCAAACATTTTTTTCGTTGACATTTCCTGAAAGACTGACATGAGCCCAGTCTAAAGCACATGGGAATGTTGCCTGAGGAAACGGACTTTTGGACACATTGGCACGCTAGCCGATTTAACATAGATGCTGCTTTCGAGGAATCCTCTCTACAGCTGGGAAACTCACTCGGACATGGTTTGGCAGTGCAGCTCTGAGTCTCTCGCCCGCTTCCCTCGCAGTCTTTGCCCCCCAGCTGGGGCACAGGAGCGTTGCAGTGGCGTATCCGAGTGATCTGTCCTTCTCCGCAGGTCACCGAGCAGGACGACCATGGCGACCACAAACTCCACCCCCCGTCCTGGCGAACTGGGTACAAAACATCCGGTATATCAGGCAGAAATCTCCAGAAACAAACACGCAATATGTCATCCTCTTGGTTTCCATTCAGTCGAAAGGATTACAGACGTGTACAATTAGGAGAAGGAAAGCTAGAAAACCAGCCACCACATTTTTCTATAAGTAAACACTGTGTGATGTTGGCGGCAGCTTCACTTTCAGATTTCTAAGATGCTTGCACCACTGTTTGTCATTGTGGATTCACTATCTCCTAGTGGTTAAACTCAGCATCACAGATTCAATGTAATATTAGCTGCAAGCAAAACAAATACTGATCCAACAAATTCATCACTTGTGCCTCCAGCTCAAATCTAGCAAATTTACTGCACTTCATATGAAGTGCAACCAATAATAAGATCCATTAATATCTTATATTTTTGCTCAGAGGGCAGCGCCGAGTCACCGGATTGTTGAAAACCCTCTCGGAGTGTGATTTATTTGAACTTAACTTCGACTGGGCACACCCCATAACCCGAACGTAAGATCCAGCTCTTCCCTTACACTGGGAACAGGTGTGAACTCAAGGTTTTGCACTTATGAAGGATCTCATCTCGTAATTAACAGAGCTATGCTGACTTTTTCCATTATGTTCCACCCTGCTATATCCCACACAAATGTTTGTTTTAGACTACAGTCAGCTGCAAACACAGCTAATGTGATGCAGGTAATTTCACAGCCCTGTGAAAGTCGCTGAGCTGCTACAAAAACAAAACAATAAGACAACAGTTATTAAGGAAAAAACATGGCCTCACCACGACTGTCGCATTTGCCAAGGCTGCACTTGCGGGTCTGGATAGACGGTCCTGTGCAGGGGTTGCTGGTTGCGTCACACGAGCGCCCCCTCTGCTGAGTTCCTATCCCACAAGTGACGGTGCACTCTGTCCACTCTGACCAGGGGGACCAGCCGTCTTCGCTGTCTTTAGCTGAAAGAAGCAACATCTTATTGCACAAGGCATTCTCTCTCCCCCCACAAAAAAAAAAGAAATAAAACAATTACAGAATGACAAAAGCGCAGAAAAAGGATCATGACTTCAACGTTTATCCTTTATGTCGGGCATGTTTATCAAATGACTTCATCTGCATAACCCACAGAGGCCATTCTTAGTGTCAATAAATATGCGGTTCCCTCCCACAGACAAACTTTAACATACACACAGAATATTTTTTTATGGCACATCACACAATTTATTTTAAAAAAGTGCATGCATAAGCTGTCTGCATATTTACAAAAGACTTTTTATGACGAGGAGGTTTCGGCTACTTACGCATGCACAAGGGGCAGCATTCGCCATCAATAAATGAAGGGCTGGCACAGGCCACCGGTGGGCACGTAATTTGATGACACACAATTTTAGACTCCTGCAAATAATAATGAGCGTCATAAATATATCAGGATCACTCACATCCACAGTTAATTTGCATAACTCCGCATGACTCGGCAGTACCTGGCAGGTACATTTAGTGCAGCTGTCTACAACCCAGTCTTCCTTGTCCTCAAACAGTCGGCCGTCCTGCCAGCACATGTTTTTCTCTTTAGAGTCCTTCATTCTCCCGAGGGCCTCTTTCATGACTGTGTTCTCCTCTGTCTGAACACACAGCAACAGATTAGCAGTCGGGGAGGAGATCAGTCAGAAATGATTAGGACACACTCATGGCGTGATAAAGCCATATTGCCACTGGCAGGTCGAGCGGTTTCACTGCTGACAGGCTGATTCTTTGGGAGCACGTGAGAAGGTTACTTTGTGTGAGGAGGAGTATATGTTGCTCCTGTAGACAAGTCACCCTGTTGTGCTGTTGTAGACAGAAGTATTACACATCTAAAAGCAATCAACTTAATGAAAAACACCACCGAATGGAAAAAAAATTGTCTTAAATTTAACATCCCCTATGCTTTTAAACCACCTATCCTGTCTACATATCACCGGGGAATTTTCTGATAAACAAGGATTAAAAGTTACACCAGCTGAAAAAGTTACTTAGCTGGGGTGACAGTAATACTTTGCAAGATATTCTACTTCTCTACAGCTCCGTTGCCTTTAGAAAAACAGACCACTGAAAGTGCTGCTAAGTTACTCATGTTACAACCTCCAACCAACTTGGAAACCAGGGGACCTCTGGCTGGACTCCCTAACACTTGGGAACTGTCAGTCGATAAGCTACTGCCAAAGATTTGTCTGAGTAAGTATGTGAATGTCCGAATAGGAAACCGGCAGTGTGCAGCGCAACAGTTTAAGACACCACTCGGTCTGGAAGAGCCTCAGGGACCCTTTTCATACCAGCCTTTTTTTTTCCCTTTTCTTTTTCCCCCAAGGTTCATGCCCAGACTCTCTTATTGCTGGGAGGCTCCCAGAGGAAACATATGAGCTGTTTAAACAAAGCCAGACATTAGACTGGACCCGTTCGCTGCCAGGGGAACACTTCCTATATTCACATGTAACATGTCATAAAATCTGTCTGACTCATGCTGCCACAGATAGCAGGAGTCAAACGGGTTCAGCCATCGCAGGCCACTCTATAAACAGCCCTGCGGCTACTTACTGTTTGCTTTCAAACCAATGTAGGTTACCTAGTAACCCAATTCAAACCTCTTAGTTTCTGGCTGTCGCACAGAGCTGTGTCATTTATTCCAAAATGCGAAATTCCTTCCCTTATTTCAAGACATTCATCACGGAAACTGGACTTTAAAATACGGCAAAACAGACAGTAGCTCCTCTAAAACAAACACAAGTCAGGATTAGGTTTGATTTACACCACTTTCCAGAGAATCAGTCAGTTAACCACATTTGTCACTTTTACAACCTACCACTTTCTGTAAGCCGTCAATAAGGTTACTGACGACAACACGCAGGCCTTTCAGCTCCTGGAACATGGTGCTAAGTTCCTCACAGGAGCGTTCACACATATCTGCACCCAGGTCATCTGTCTTCTGACCTATGCTGTTTGTAGTGATGGACGTTGCTACATCCACCACCTGTGTGCTCCCACTAACGGCATTTGGATCATCTGGAAGAGAGAGAAAAACAAAAAACACAAAAAATAAAAAAACAAAAGGAATTGAGGAAAAAGCAATCACATGAATCAGAGATGATGGAGAGACTATGATAGTTGGAACACGAGGACTCTGATCTGGCGACGGAACGGTTTCCTGTTTTCCTGTAGCAGGCTAAAAAAATCACAACTATGTTTGCTACCTTCCCAAAACCAGATGTGCAGTCAGCAGCGACGTTTGATTTGAAAATGTGTCTGTCTGAAATGAGAACAGTAAATCTGTCGGCGAGAGACGACAGCAGGGCCAGCTGTGGGAGGACCAGAGAGCATGGCACTGCTCGAGAGAACATCTGGCCGTTCCTCTTGTGATGGAAAAAAAGCGACAACATCCACCATAAATCTACCTGGAACTTTTAAGCGTGGACACTTCCAACAAGCTGAGGTGACCACACAGATTATTTCCAAAGAGCCCTCTCACACTCACGGCCCCTACAGCTCATCAGGCACTAGGGGGACCTCCGTCTCAATTAGTAAATGAAAACCACTGAGCTGCAGCCTCTCTCTTCCATTACTAACCTTTAACTTAAGTGCTCACTGTGGAAAAGAACATGGCCTTTAGCTACAGGGGTTGTTTAATGGGATAAATGTTGAGTTTTTCTTTGCACAATCAACACATCTGGCGCAGGAAGTCCTGCCATAGGTAACGTGTCTACCAGCTGTGAACTTTGCACAACACAGACAGGCAAAAAATACAAGTGGCGCAGCAGGACGGGGCAGCTTTAGTGGGCGGAGCTTGCAGTGAACCTTGTGACATAATAACTCTCCACATTCCCTCACTTCACCCCGTCATTTTACACTCAATTTGCAGCCCAAGCTACTGAGCTGCGTCAGAATAGGATTTAAGACAAATAATCATGCATAAGACTCATATCAAAGTCCTATGGAATGCCTGTCATCCGGCCGAGGCACGGCCCATTTTTGCAACTGGTTTGGACCTAGCTATGTAAATTGGTGAAGATTAATGGCAGGCTGGGGACTCTAAATCAAGAAGTCATCCAAATTGCCCAGTGATGTTCCACTATGTTTTATTTCCTCTTCAGTCTGCTGGAATCATTCAAATCTCGGGAGGGCTCGTCTGTGAAAGCATTTACACATTTTTTTTCTCCCCGATAGACATTCTCTGTTTTGTCAACGTACACAGAGGAAAGAATTAAAAAGTGGGAGAAAAAAAAAGAAAGAGACCAAAAAAGCCGCACAAACTTTAATGCAGCTCATTAATGTCCAGTGTGATACTTTTTACGAGTGTGGGTTGTGTGGGCGACTTTTGGCATTAAACTCTCTACCAGCGTGGAAGCTCAACCTGTACCACCTCATGCGGACGATTTCAGGGCTTTGGTGAGCATTTTGTTAAACAAATAAACTTCTTCAGCTGGAACTCAGCGCTTCTAGCAGCACCACGAATGCCAAACCACACAAGAGAGCACACAACTGCACACCAAGTATGGATCCAGTTTGTCACAGCACACCAGACTCAATGTTTCCAGATCTAGTGACTTTTTGCAGATTTACTTGGATATCTGTATCTCTGTAGCTGTAGCTGCTCTTTGTGTGATCCCTGCTGAGGGTCACGAGGTCCTTATTCTTCAGCTGAGAAAAGCAACCAAATCAGCCAATTTATGACCTCACTGACTGCATGTGTGTGTGTGTGTGAGCAGCTGGAAGTAAAAGCTCTGTGCTCTGCAGTATAGCCCTCATTCTCCCTTTTTTCTATTTTCTTTCCCAGGGTATTATCCCAAGTCTACTGCCAATGGAAATAAATGTAAGCATCTGTATCTCCTTTTGTTCACAGCTCAAACTCCAGCCGCTGCATCCACACGGCTGTTTCTGTAAACACCAGGCAGCGGTGGAGAGATCTAGTGGTGTGTCCAATCTGCACGCTTTCTGACGCTTTTTAAAAGGAGCTAAATACATACAAGGTGTCAAGAGGCAATCTAAAACTATTTGCTGTGGTTATACTTAACAGAAGACAGACACCGTTTGTTGGGGGAGTTCGCATGAGAACTAGTTTCCAAAATCACATCTGCAAGGTATCAAGCTTGAAACAGTTCATAAATATAATTAGTTTGACTCATCTTTTGGGTTCTGATAATCACATAGAATAGAAATACTTTCCACTCCTCCGGCATCGGAGGGACTTCTGGGTGACTGCTGTTGCAAGTAGCTTTATGAAAACATCCCTCCAAAGAAAAACTCCTTTCTCACCTTTCTTGTTGAACTTGCAGTCTCGGCTCCGGAGGATATCTTCCACCGGTGTGTCAAAGATGAACTGCACGTTCTGAAGAAGGCCCTGTTAAGTAGGAAAACATGGTTACTATCTCTGCTAGATATTTTGCTATTTCACTCTCCATGGTGCAGTTACATTTGACCTTATAACAATCGTTTACCCTCTAAAGGGGATATTTAAAGTCTAAATATGGAGTGTTTTGTGCCCAGTAAGGCCAGGACAACATAAAACCACTCAGATATATTCTGAGAAAAGATCTTGTTAGTCTTTACTCTTCGGTAATTGTTATTTAAACAGAGCTGTCATCACAAGCTAAGTAAAGACCACAGTCCTGCATTTTGGGAGGTGACAAATACTGTAGAGAGTCTTTCCAGCTTCTAGGGAATCTTTGACCATTTACTACTAAGACATTCACAGTCACTTTCTTACCCTAAAGTGGTTCTCTCGAATTGATCCTTTGGCAACATACAGGCGGCTTTCTTCATCTTGCAGGTGATCATAGAAGGGCTCTTCTAGGACGATGTTGTCTAGGAGGTTGCAGCCCACATACAGGTCGGCGTTCTCCCCATGAACATGGAGAAGGACATTCTTCCATTGTGAGTCAGACAGGTCCACATCCTCAAACGAGATCACGTTCTGCGAGCCGTCCAGCCAGTATATGAGGTCCAGAGTGTTGGCACGTCCATTGGACACAATCTCAAACTGCCGCCTGCCATCAGGACCCTCCAGGCCGATCAGGGTGCCCCGCGTGCCGCGGTCCTGGCGGATGCTGGCCGCAAACACAAAGCCTTCATTGTTCTGAATCTGAGCGAGTATTTGCTTTAGCTTGAGGGGGTTTACAGAGGGCAGGTGGTCAAAGCGGATGAAGCGGTAGGCAGGGGCGTCAGAGTTTGGGCCCCGAAACTGCTTGGCTCCCAGAGTTTTGCGTGTGATGTGGCTGATTTCAAACAGGTCATATGTTTCTCCCACCGGCTCTCCATCTATACCCACGTCAGATTATTAGGAATGAAGGAATGAAAATGGAAAGTTTTGAGCCTCAGAAAACAATCAGAATGGCAGCATAGTTTATCGTTCCTCTTAGCACCGAGTTAAAACTACATTTACACAAATTTGAGAATGATGTACGCTACTCACCTTGAGGGGTTGCTTGGTGGAGTATGGATAGGAGCAAAAAGAGGAGGCTTCTCCTGAGTATCATATCTCCTTCATAAAACAAAAAAAATCCTGTTAGACTTCCTTCTTTCTTTCCCATTTTTCCGACATCCGCAGTCAGATGCTGATGCTGCAGCCTCAGTTATCCAATTAACATTGTAAACAGTAAATAGGCAACTTATGCGACATAACGCTGCACTAGGGTTAAATAAACAATGCATTTCAAAATAAAATGGGCTGTAGCTGTAAGCTATAGCACAACAGACTTTGTAAAAGGCTTTGTTTTGCAGCTTATTAACCGCTAAGACATAAAATTGACCAGTGAAGGATAAATAAAGCCCAACTTACCTGACGAATGTAATCTAGGTGTAGTCTGACTGATATCCAGCAAAAATAAAAACAGGGCAAAACACAAACAAAACTACAACGAAAATCGAGAAAGAAGAAAGAAAAAAGGAGAGAAACTTATTTGATGGAATAAGAAGTGGTATTTTCCAGCACCCCCTTTGCGTAAAAAAAAAGTGTAAATCCAATTTGTTTTACTACATCCACAGTCTGGAGGACCTGAGGCGCAACAGTGACTGCGCTCCCTCCTCCTCCGTCTTATATACAGAGGCTGGCGGAGAGGCTGTCAATCACAGGCTCCCGGGTAGGAACGGTCTGTGGTCAGTTGATAAAACACAGAGTTACATAATCATCTTCCGATTGCCTAGTTTTTTGTTTTGTTTTTTCGCGCGTGCACACGGATCTTGGTCCGGGGAGGGGGGCTGCTCTCTTTTCTCCCACCCTGATGCCCACGCTTCCACTCGCCGCCACCTTGCAACTGAGTCTGCAGCGGAGTCATTTTCTCTGCGGGAGACGTGGGCTGGTTTTCACTGGCCGAGTTGCAAAAAACAAATGAATGCTGAAAAATGCACCTTAGATGTATCCTCACACAAGGCAGCCTGTTCGTTTTATGCTGGGGTTTATATTGTATTGTTAAAAAAAGTAAAAATATTTGTAGGTTATCTCTAATCCAAGTCGGATCTATAATGTAAAAAAAAAGGAAAATGAAAAGCCTTTCAATACAACAGACAGGTACTTTGAGATGATTCTGGTCTCATGTCTGGAGATTATAAGGGTTTGTCCACTTCCCAGTGCTGGGTCTTCTCAGGTGATGAGATGATGATATAGAAACAACTCAGGGAAGATTGGTGCCACTTTCAAATGTGCATTTCATTTAAAGGGAAAAAAAAGGTGAAGAACACAGGGT
>JAVQJG010204313.1:0-22540 GCA_036024015.1 Craterocephalus amniculus
GTGTGTGTGTGTGTGTGTGTGTGTGTGTGTGTGTGTGTGTGTGTGTGTGTGTGTGTGTGTGTGTGTGTGTGTGTTAATAACACACAGGCTCCACTGACCATGTCTGGGGCTTGAAGAGGCAACCCGCTGTTACTTAAAAGCAGTGGCATCTTTACAAGTCTGTCTCCCCCGGGGTAGAAGAGGAAAACAGGGATAGACAGAAGGGAAGAGGGGAAGAGAAATCCAAGTTGGATAGACGAAGAGAAAGTCAACAAATGTTCCAAAATGGATGTTTGGCTTGATGGCAGGAGACACGGAGAGGACAGAGAGGCAAGAGGAAGGGGGGAAGAAAGGAGCAAAAGAGGACAAAGATACAACAGAGTGGCTTGAAAAAAGGAAGCAGTAAAGCGATGGCGAACAGAAAGAGGAGTCAGTCAGGAGGATGAACAAAAAGAAGAGAGGAGGTTAAGGGCCTATACGGCGATGGAGACGGAGAAAAAGATAGAAGACATGACGAAAGAAAAAGAGAGAGAGAAGCATAGTTCACTGCTCTGGCTGCGTAAAAAGGCTGCAAAGACTTTTTGTACATTTTCACAGCAGAGATCTTCTTACGAGACAAAAGCTCAGAGTATGTTTGTGTATGTGTGTGTGTTTGTGAACTTGCCCTCCAGCTTTTTGGCCACTAATGGACGGCAAAAGTCTTTGTTCCTGCGCAACATGGTTTTTGAGTAATGGCGCTTACACGAAGGCAAAAACATACACACATAATTCTCCCAATGTAAATAACTGTCTTGTGCCGTATCACTGCACTCGCCGACTTCTGCAGCTCACATTCGTGTGTGTTCTCTGATGTGTGTGTGTGTGCGTGTGCGTTTGTTAAGAGCCTGCACGAGGTTGCGCTTTTATATATCTGCTTCTGGTGGTTGATTGCAAACGCTGCAAGTCAGAATCTTGCAGGTCATTGGCTAACTGTTGCCCCGGGAGACAGCTCAGCTGGCCGCGATTGGCGGATGATCCTAACGCAGTCTGACAGCTTGTTAGTGCAATCTGATTGGTCAATTAGTAACATCACTTACACTGGAATCCCATGAGCGAGCACAAGGAAGAGAGAAAGGGAGAGTGTTGTGATATCAGTTTATATTAGTCCCATTAAGTTGGGTAAAAATGTTTTAAAATTTTGGAAATAAGGCTTTTGTCAAAGTAAGGAAAAAAAGGCAGATGGCGATGCGAGGGAGGGAAGGATACGATGGAGGGGAAACAGGGGGTCAGGGTGGATGTGTCAAAGAGACAGATTGAATCTCTCCATAAATTATAAATACCTTCCAGAGGTGAGTATTCAGTAAACACCACACATAACTGTGTCCTGGAATCCGACTGTGTGTGAGGGGTGTGTTAAACAAAGGGTGATGATATATCAATATTTTTAAAAAAAGGCAAAAAGTCACTAAAAAAGAAAAGGAATAGAAAGGTCGTACTTTACATATCAATGCCCCCACTCCACTCCAAACCTCTAAATTGTTGTTTTTGAATGGTAGTGTTGCATTAAAACGCAAAGCATAACAACTTCAGACAAAGCAAAAGAAAACAGAAAAACACAGAACCGTTACATAAAATGAATTGTAAAACATTTGATTTGTTACAACTCAACACTAACTCAGAAAGCCAACAGAAAAGACAGCTGCCCTAAAAATATATATACAAAAGCAAATGTAACCACAGGTACAAATAAAAAACATTTGCTTTATGAAATGCGTTTCCCTGTTTTCTTTGTGATTTTGGTTTGGTCTGATTTGCACAGCTGTGATTTAGAAATCAGAAAATGTAGACATTTCAGTCACTGAGCTGCCTTAGTGTGATTTGTATGACTTTTTAAAAAAATTACTTTGGGAATGAAACACAACAAGAAAGAATTCCTTCAGTCCGCCTCTGCCTGTCCTCATCTTTCCCTCCATCTTGTCTTAATATCTCTTTCTCTGGCAGCTAACGCTGAATGGCCACTGCTGTGCCCTCGTCTGGCAGTGCTGCTAGTTAAAAAGTTGTGTTCATTTGAAGGCCAGCCATGAACCAGTTGATGAACTTGTTGAGCTCGCAGGGCAGCTGTGTGTGTCTGTGTCAACACACTGGTTAATAAAGTTATGTTATCAGGATGGCAGGACGCCCACACAGCATGCTGCTTCTAGAGACATCTCAAGCTGTGTGCAAGTTAATAAAGTTATGTGTCCTATGAATGGTTGTAATGCAGTTGCTATGGATTCTGCTGCGATGATAGCTTTACAGAAGGCAAATGCCTCTCAGCGTGGTACAGAGTTTCTCATTTGCTTGGCTTCTGTGTAAACTTTGTGCATTGATATCGTTCATCTGTTTGGACTTTACATGACGGACAAACAGAGAAACCGCAAACAAGAAGGTGATAACAGCAGCAACATGCTCTCCCACAGATACATGCAAGCGGCACGGAGGATGTTTGGTATGTGGCTCCTGTGTCAGGTGGAGCCGAGAAGATTTGACACGTCAGAGAGTCTGGGAAAGAAGGCAGGAGATCTCACTATGCGACTTTGGGCTTTTTATAGAGACGGAGGGAAGCGGAGATGGATCCAAATGGACCATCTTTGCTTCACAGGGCCCCTTCGTCAGTGTGTTAGTGTCTGCATGTGAATTCCTGTGGGCATGTGACATATAGATCTTTTTTTAGTTAGCTAGTCTTATTGCGAGCAAGTCCCGGCAACAAAAGCCGTTCAGAAGATTTGCACTGCTTAGATTAATGGAAAATACTGTTGTACATTAGAGATTGGCGGGTTGAGAGCCAAACTGGCAAAGACTTCTATAGTTAGCCTTAAACTTACTGAGTCTCCTGACATTTTAGTTGCTAAATACTGATCAGGTCAAAACTGGTTCCTAGTCTCCATGCAACTAGAAGTAGGTGAAGTATCTAACTCTACATGAATGGCACTTACATGCAAGGGAAAGGATATAATCAGTGGCGTTCACTGAGTCTCTCTTGCAGCTAGAAGAGAATAGAATAGAATAGAATAGAATAGAATAGAAATTTATTGATTCCAAGTTGGGAAATTTAAGTGTTGCAGCAGTGATAAAAAATGATAAAAAATATTTAAAAATATGAAAATACCTACAAAAGAATTATACAAGGAGGTATTTAGCAATGTTAAATATGAAGTGGGAATAGTCGAGCAGCAATATAGTCCAGCAATAGTCAGTAGAGTGGTGAGCAAATTGGAGCTTAACTGTGCAAAATTACCAGGGCAAATATTATCTGTGCAAAATAGACCAGTTACATGCAAAATTACCCATAACCTACTTGACAAATCGTTTTCAGTGAGGAGTTCAACTGTGCAAGGTAGATCTGGTCAGTGCAAAATTCACCAGTTACAGCAGTCACTCCTATTGTTTTCTCTGACACAATGATGATGAGTTGAAAAGTCTTATTGCATGTGGCAGAAAAGATTTCGTGTAGCGGTCCTTGAGACAGCGAAGCTGTGTGAGCCTTTTGGAAAAGGAGCTCTGCTGTCTGTCCAGGTGGAAAGGGTGGTTTGGGTTATCCAATTTTAAGCATTTTAAGTTTAGCATGCTTCATAACCTAAGGTTTGCCTTATATGTTCTCACCATGTTACTCTTCATTATCTTCAGTGTTTAGCCAGTTTCAATAATTACCCTAATGTATTTTCAAAATGTTGTTAAAATCTTTTTCATATCATTCAGTTACTGCAAATTTCATATTTTAGATTAAGGTTAAATTTGATGTAATGTCATGAATGAAAAATGGATTAAGGGTTGTACTGAATCTAGCTGTTAAAAGTAGCATTTATGTAGCTTTCTAACCAAATAAATGTGTTTTTATGACTTATTTTGGTAATCATAGTCATTGCTCAGCAGGATCACAGGGCTAAAAACTTCACTTTGTGTTGCAGCTTGGAACCACACATCACAGTTTCACTTTACCTGTAGCCTGCTCTGATATCAGGTAGGATGCAAGACGGATGCTGAACATCACTGAGAAAATCTGTCCAAGTTTGGTCATGTTTCTTTACAGCACCAAATACTGAATTTTGGGGGGGGTTTGCACTTAAGAGACCCATAAAGAAAAATTTATTTGGCATCAATCCTGTAACCTGACTTTCGCTAAGCTCTCTCCAGCCAGTAAAAGTCTGTTCAATGTTGGCTCTTGTCTTTTCTCTGTTACTTTCTCTTCCTTTCTCTTTCGCTGATAGTGCCCTCTTGGGTTTCCTTGCTAAGTCAGCCAGTGGGTTGATATTCAGTTGCTAGTGTGTCACATGGTGCTATAAAGCAAAATGAAGAACTATGGCAGGACTGGAACACAACAAAGTTGTAAAGTGCTGTTTCTTTTCATTTTTTTCTGTTTACTTGTAGCAGAATGATGGTCAGGCTGCTGGATTGTGCTGAGAAATTTGCTTTTCCAAGAATAGCTTTATGAGCATGAAATTGAATCCACTTCATAGTCTGAATTCTGTTTTAGTGCATTGTTGTAGTTTACTTTTTTATCTCACCACCAATGAAAACAGAAACAAAACGGTATTGAATTAAACGTGAGAACAAAAAAAGTAAATCAAGCAATGAAGGAGGGAGCTGAGTTTATAGTTACAATTAGCCTATTAATGCGTTGATGAGTGGGTCATTGCAGTCAATTGCCAAAATCAACTGTCTGGGTCTGTAAGATAAACACAGGTCCCTGTCGGGTTTGATAATGATCCTAATGGTTTAATTGAGGACAAGTTTGTAATGTTGGACCCATGCAGGACCCTGCGGTA
The DNA here is from genome assembly GCA_036024015.1 of Craterocephalus amniculus. Taxonomy (NCBI): domain Eukaryota; kingdom Metazoa; phylum Chordata; class Actinopteri; order Atheriniformes; family Atherinidae; genus Craterocephalus; species Craterocephalus amniculus. Next base: position 4,764 of record JAVQJG010204313.1, read on the forward strand.
GGTGTCATGTTCAAACTGAATAATAGTCTAATTAAAAAGAATGCTACTTAATATGTCATTATTATAATTTTTAGAAAAGTGACAAAAATAACAATAACAAAATAAAATAACAAAATGGCATGATATTTATGACCCTACAAAGGAAAATTCTAGCGCAACCACTGCATCAGATAGACAACAATGCAATGGCCCTAGGATAATGGTTGTCTTGGCCCTAGACAACCTTCTACACCTGTACAAAAAACACAACAAATAGCATCCCATGGCCTATCATTGGATTCTGTGCCACTACAGCAAAATATGGAAATCTCAGGGAATTTAGGAGCTTTTTTGAAAGGAACTTCACTGCCACCGCCATCTTTTACACACACACAACAGTTGTCCATACGTTTCTGTCCAGAGGACTGCTATGAATTGGACTGAGATGTCATCAACAGGCATCGCAGTCCAAGTATACAGAGAAAAGTTGTTGTTAGGGGTAACTTTTGTCTAAAAGTTAGTGTCTGAAGTGGTTGCATTGTTTTTTTTAACTTTGGTTCTAAAGTAACTTGTTAAGGATTACAAAAATGCTTTTATAAATCTACTATTCTGATCTATTGTGAAGCAGCTAACATGCGTGTGTGTAGTAGAACTTTCCACGTGCTGTTATTAATTTACAGAAAATAAAAAATGTCCCAAGGGCTGAAGTGAAACAGGTTGTTGATGTGTGCGTGCATGTGTGTGTGAGAGTGGTCTGTTGGCCTGCACGCGTTCACAGATGCATGTATCCTTGTGTATGTGCCCCCCCCCCCCCCTGCACTCTGTGCCCAGCATGAGCGCCTGAATGAGAGTGAATAGCACACTGCAGGGACACCGGCCACTCTATGGAAGATGAATGTTCTGATATGACATTGATTCATGGGGATGTTTACAGTAAACCAAAGAGAGATTTGACCTCAAAGGTATTAAAAGAAAGAGGAGAGGACAAAGAAGCAGCCAGCTTGTGGGATGTTTCTGCTGAACTCTGTTAAGGATGAAAAAATTGGCAGAGTTCACATAAAGGAAAGAGGACGGTTCATCCATCTCACTGTCTTTACAGTGTGGCTGCTCTCTGTCTGCACTGTATGATAACACCAGATGAATTGTTGTGCGAATTGACACGGTTGGCTCATATTCAGCGTTCATTGAAATGGCCAGCATAGAGCCACCCCCAAACACACACACAAAGGTGCATGTGCACATTAAACCTGCTCGTCCCATCCCATTACAGCAAACAATTCCTGCAGTGTCTGTGAATTACACCGTGCCCATGTTGCTCAATACACAACAAAGATCCGTCTTTTCACACAAAACACATATAAATGGAAGGCGGGAAGCCCAGAGGTAAACAAAGACTACTGAGGAATTACTGCATTTCCTCTCTGAAGCATTATTGACTCTTTAAGATTTCCTTAGCTTACAAGTGAGTCCCTGAATCATATGAGAAACTATATTTTTAGAAGTGATTTTAAAGCATCGCACCACTGAGTAGCTTTGTATCCCAAAACACAACTGGTGTATTATGTGATATTGGCTGGCTTTGGGAGACTTACTGTAGCGCTGCTGCTCTTGATTTGTTGAAACTTTGTGGGAAAATTGACTGTGAGTAGGATAAGCCTGCTCCAAAGAGTGTGTGTGTGTGTGGGTATGTGTGTGTGTCTGTGTGTGAGCTGATGGATGAACTTGCAGTCTGGTAAGCAGGGACATTCCCCTCTCTGTTCTCTCTCTGTGCCATGGAAACCAGACAGGAGGGCTATGGTGGCCCACAGGAGCCAAATGAGGCGGTAATAATGCAGCGCTTAACCCCACATTGAAAAATGACTTCATTCTCTCATCAATAGAGCAGTTCCTAACGCCCTGCCACGCTTATGCATGCATGTACACATGCACACCCACACACACACACACACAAGTAATTGAAATGTGCTGTGGGTGTTTCCCTGTGGTTTAGGTGTGATACAGTTAACTATTATGCATTGTAGACACACATACCCACAGATGCTCGGCGTCTCCTGCATACACAGTAAGGGGCATGCTGCAGTGCAGAGAAACCGTCCTCTTCTCTGGTTGATTGGGACTACTTTTGACTGAGGATGTGTACATATATCTGTTTCTGCTTTTTTTTACTGACAGTTTGTGCTTGCCTTGCAGTGTGAGACCTTTGTTTTAGCCATCCTTCATGGGATCCATCAATATTAAACACGCACAACAACAAAATAATCAGCAGCAAAAAACAAAACAAAAAAACAAGTGTGATGTGTCTGACAACAGGTTGTTTCAGGTTGTTGTGAAATTCAACAACTCCACGTTTAGAGAAACTGATGCTATCTTTGTGTTCCAAAAGGTGTTTTATCAGTTCAAGATAAGACTATACCACAGGCAACACAGAGTTTTTTCCAAGTCCTAATCCTATCTAAATCTGGGAATGGCATCAGCTGTAGCATTGGCAACCATGTAGCCAGTGAATATCCAAACAATGAATTATGGTTGAATTATTATTGAAACGTGATCCAAGGATTATTTAAATGGAGATAATATTAAAAACGAAAAATTAAAGGTTAATAAGTTGATAAGTCATAATGCAAAACAAGATGTTGGCTCCATTTAATTTGAATGAAGTATGTTGGAACAGGGGAGCATCTAAAACCTGCAGGACTGCAGCCCTCAGGGACCAGAGTTTGAGATCACTGTCATAGTGTCTATGTGAATATGCTTGACCTATGTTTGCTCTGTTTTTGATTATTTATTGTCCCAGGATGTGACTTCATAGTTGTTCAGTAAGATGTACATAAATAAAGAGGAAAGTAGCAGATTATCCGGTATTCATTTATTTCAGAGGTCAGACCTTGGCTCTGTGAAAGGTATCACACCTGAGGTGAACTTGTTGGAAGTAAAAGTTAGAAATCAAGATGAATTTGCTTATTGTTGTATTTGCTTAACAGTCTTTAAGAGATGTGATCACTGATCGAGGGTAGGTGTGTGCAAAACACTTAATGCTGAAAAATAGTTTATAACTGCTTTTCATATGCAGAACAGCCATGTTGTATTCAGGTGAAGGTTCAGTTTTTCTCAGCTGGAATGCTCAGAAAGTTTTCATCAGACCATAGTCAGTGGTTTTTAAGGTTTAACAAGTTTTTCTGCTTTACACACAACTGTTCTACACGCACGCAACCAAAGCTTACTCGAAAGCATTTTCTCAATACTACTTAGGCTGCAAACAGAAAGCAGAGAGTTTCTCGTACCAAAAATAATGCCTCTTTGCAAATGATTCTCCATCCTCATGCGCAGATATGTGTTTACAGAGTTTAATCCAAACACATCTGTGTGTGTGCAACAGACACCCAAAAGGCTCTTTAGGATGCTCCCTTTTTCAGTGTCCAGAGGCTCTGTGTTCACTTAGCGCAGCTATTGTAAGCCTTTCTTCCATTAGTGTGTGTGTGTGTGTCTACGTGAGAGAGAAAAAAGCCGGGACAGAGATTTGAGGTGTACTGTAATGTTATAAGTTGAGCCCTGAGGGAAGCTAAGAGCTTTTAAAGAAAGAGCCAAAGACACTGATGACAGAGTGGCAGTCGGGCGTGACGGACGGACAGACGGGGGAAAATGAAGTGAATGGAAGGAGAGATAGAAAAAAAGACACTCTGAAGACGGCAACTAATAAAAAACAAGAGAGCAAAGTTATAAAGAGAAATCTCTTATTTATGTGGAATCAACACTGAATAATAAACTCACAGCAATCAGGGAGGGAAATCCCTGATTGCTGTGCTGGTGTGATAACTGGCGTCTCCTGCATCCTCACACACATCCCACATCTACACGAAGAGCAAGGTATACATGTTTGTATTGAAAAGAAAGTAAAAAAATGTGTCAAATGTTTTTATGAGTAGAGAATGTTGCACTACGGTTCCTTGTTAGTGTGACACACAGGTAAACAGCAAAGCCTGACATGTTTGGTTACTGTCCTTTCACCGCCATTCCTAAATAAAGCAAGTGAGCAAACAGAGTATCATTCCTATTTATAACCAAACATCCAGACTCAACCAAGAATGAGCGTACATGCCCTATAGAGAACTGTAGCTACGTGGCTACACACGCGGAGGCAGCAGTGGTAGCAGCCATGCTAAACATAAACGCGACCGCCCACGCTGTAGCCCCCAGGGACCCGCACACAAACGCTCAGGCATAGAAGCTGAAGCGACCCTCCATCGCGCTAGCGGGAACGTTCGAGACATGGTCGTATTTCTTAACCTGCTGGGACGAATACACGAGGGGCAGTAAACTGGCCGGTCCAAAGTCGTCACGCAGCTGCTGGAGTGCTGCGAGCAGGACCTGAGGAAAGACCTCACCCGTGCAGCAGGCAAGAGCCTAGTGGACAGTGATGGGAAAGATGTCTTCTCAGCTATGAAGGCATTAGCTGTCCATGCAGAAAACATAATGGTGGCCCGTGTAGCTCTATCCAACATGCGGCAGGGACATTAGGAGCCTATTAGGTTATTTCATGCTCGCTTAAAGGGGCAGGCAGGCCCATGCAAATATGAAATGAAATGCACTAAAGAGGGCTGTGATCAAGTAAATGACTTTACAGAGGAAATACTACGTGATGTGATTGCCCGAGGCATTGCAGACCAAGAAATACAGCTTGACTTACTTTGTAAAAAAAAAATCAGAATATGCAATTAAAAGACATGATAGAATACGTTGAAGCCAAAGAGTCAGGAAAGCGCTCAGCCTCACGCCTGCTCAACCCCCAACACACAGTATCAGCAGCTCATAGGGACGAGGGAAACAGCACGACATCCTAAAACAAAAAAATAAAAAATGAAATCTGAGGGATTCTGCTTCTACTGTGGCGAGATGGGCCACGGTAAAACACCACAGTGGCGCGTTTGGTGCACTGAGTGCCCTGCATATGGCAGCCACCAAAATCACTTTGAAAAGGTCTGGCTCGCCAGAGGAGACCGATGGGGTGTGCGACGAACAACAGACAGCTTCGTTTGTCGAACTATGCTCACTCACCATGGCCAGTGCTGATGAGCTATGCAGGCTGCCCCTAGCACGCCATCTACAGTATATGATGACATGTGTGATAAATGGATGAGGCGCCCATCCAACCCACAGCTATACATCCGACTCACCCTCAACGTTCGGCATGAGGATTACAGAGAGCTGGGCTTCAACCTTCTGAAGCACACCCGCGCTGTGACCCTACCTGCCATGGCTGACACAGGGTGCCTGTGTTGCCGGATTGGGGTCATGATTGCCTAGCTGCTGGGTCTTCGTCCCGTTGCCCCCCCCCCCCGCCCGGAAGTACAGGCCCTATTCTACGTGGCGAGAGGCACTAACAGCGAGGGAGAAGGCCCTCCGCAAGCGCCACGTTCGCGCGGCCGACTATTGGGCGGAGCACACCAGACCCAGACACTGCTTTGTTCTGACATATCCTTAGATCTTGCCGTACATTGGTTATTGTTGCAGTTTGCTGTTGATATTGCAATATTTCTCTGCGTTCATTTACGGGTGCTGAAGGCTCGGGGGGAGATAGAGAATGTTAGTGTGACACACGGGTAAACAGTAAAACCTGACTGCGTTCAGGACATGTTTGGTTATTGTCCTTTCACCAGCATTCTTAAATAAAGCATGTGAGCAAACAGAGTGTCATTCCTATTCAATGAGTAGTTTGTCCATTTATGTGTGTTTATGCATGTATGGATTTACATGCGTGCCCGTATGTTCACCCAGGGGGCAGCCTTCTTTTTGCTGTCCTCTCTATAAGGGCTTGAATGGAAAGCAGGCTGAAATGATAACCTGGAGTTTTGAATGGTTGTATACACCGGAGAAGCACTGAAAATGAAAGGGAGCGAGAGCAGAACAAAGAAAAGAAGAAGAGGGAGGGAGAGATGTAAATGAGTGATGACCATAATAAAAAGGAGAAAATAGGTTTGAGAGCAGAGAAGTGTGTAGAGGGAATAAAGTTATTACAGGAGGTGAGAAGCCATTGCTTCACTTCCTGACTAGCAAATTGTTTCTTGTTTACCGCTCTGTCTTCTTTCATTTATCTTCAAAAGGAGAGACGGAAGAGGGGGTAGACAAAAAAGAAACATTTGAATAGATTTAAAAAGTTATGGTGGAGGAGGAGCATGTGTGTGAAGCACTTGTGTGAGAGGGAGGCTAAGAAAAGAGGGCAAAGCGAAAGACAGAGGTTAAAGGCTGGTGCAGTGTCTTGTTAACCTGCATGGTGGATGACAATAGCTCAGTAGGACCCCTGCACTCTTGAGCCTGTCTCAAGTGCTGCCTGTCAGTATTTAGAGTGCTCTCTCTCTAGTCAGGCAGCTCCTGAGACTTTCTCTATGGCCTCCCCAGGGCCCCCCAAGACAATAAACAATTTCACAACGCCGACCTCTCTAGTCCGCTACTGCCAGCCTCACCATGATGGACACAATGAGCAGCACCAGTGTGGTTAAAGTTGCACCGTTTTCCTTGAAAACGGTCCATGGATTTGTTACTATTCTCTTGAACATTTGCGCAAGTGGCTAATTTGTTCTTTGTTTTTAATCACTGTACTTCCTGCATATCACCTGCCAATTAAGCACTTTGTTAGCCTGTATGAGGGATCCTTTAGGTGACATTTTCAATCACTGATAGTTTATATGGGTCAAAAATGGTCGAGACCATTCTTTCCTAAGATATTCAATGAAATCCAGCTTATTTATACTGAGCAGTTTTTGTTATCTGTTGTATGGCTCAGTAATTCTTTGGTTTATTCCCAGCAAACCACCTTTGCTGCTGCCAGAATGTCGCTCCTAATGTCGCGCGCTAAAGTGGATTGGATTGGATTAATAGAACATGGTACATGATGACTATGTTTTGGAATATAAATAGCAGATTGATGTGTGCAGTCCCATTATGGAACAGAAATACTAGAAACTACAGGAATTCATAGGGTGCCTTTTACATCTTTTAGTAGGGCTGGGCCATATGAACCAAAGTGTACATCTAGATTTTTTTACTTGAATCACGGTATACAGTACAAGATATATCTTGGTATTTCTTTTTTTTGTCAACGAAGCTAACGCACATTTCTATTTTACTGAATTGAGGGCTAAATGCACTTCTATAACAGATCAGCAGCACGTGTGCATTAAGACTGTGAACTGAAATTAAAGTAGCCGTAACTTAAATTAAATGCTCCAAAAACAGAATGAATGGAAAATACTTTATGAAGTACAGCTGTGTAAAGTTAAAAAAGAAAAGACTGTTTTGAATTCCAAGAGTTTTAAACAATATATTTCAATATATACTATACTCCCTCATTCTAAATTGCATGCAAAAACAAGTCTCAAGGCACACACACACACACACACACACACACACACACACACACACACACACACACACACACACACACACACACACACACACACACACACAAACACACACATAGAGCAGAGAGGGTCCAGTGGCTGAGTGTGCTCTAACTGGGTGGGCATACAAGGCAGCCCTCTTGCTTTGATGCCCCCCTTGTGTGGGGCACAGGTGATATCCTGGGCCCACTTTTAATTGCATCTAACCATCTTGGGACAGACAGACACACACACAATAAAACATACATACAAGTAAGGCATGGTTTGAGAGGGGGATGATGGTTGCTGTGTCAGGATGGGATGTCGGGATTGGGATGGTGTTGGGAACGTCTGAGGTGCAGTAATTTTGTCAGCATCACAGCCACCCAAACCAATTTAGCCGGTCATGAAAGACTTTGTAGACTATGTAGAAAAGGAAGTAGAATATGGTGCACGCTGTGATGTCACTTGACAAAAATGATGGTTAAGACAAAAAATATTCTCTGCCTCAAAAACCTAAACCAGGCAGGAAATTACCACAGTATGTTTGTCTTTACATGTTGTTTTTTGCGAGTTTGTGTATGCTCTGTCCCAGCCACCTAAGAACAATAAATTCTGGTGGGAAATGTGTGTCTAGAGTGTGAAATAGACCGAGACTATTTGGAAGAAACAACAGTAGCTTGTCCTCCTACACTACTTCATGATCGGGTATGTGTGTACTTGGTGGTGTTTTATTGCTCCGCTTAATGTGGAAGACTTAAAGTAAGCATGCATGCCCTCTGTGGTATTCACTGACAGCATTGGTGGAAAACAGGGGGGCATAGGGAGGTCTGGACCCCATGATCCCGGGAAAACTCTCTCAGTTGAAAGAGCTTTAAGAAAATGAGAAAAATGTTTACTGATTCCACCGTTTTTTTCATGTGCAGTTCCTCAAAAGTGCATCAAAAATTCAGTGATGGATTGTATTTCACATCAGCATCCGGTTGAAGATTCAGTTCTTTACTGAGAGACAAAGAGAAGGGGGTTAAAAGAAGTGGAAGATGCCCAGGAACAGAAAACATGAGGACAGGAAGAGGGAGGTTAAAGAACAGAAGATAAAGGGTGAGAAGGCTTTAGAAGAGATTAAGAAGCAGGGACTCAAACGGTGATGGGGAAGTTAGAATGGGGGAAAAAAGAAGACGGCTGTGAAGATGTATAGAAAACATGAGGGTCAATAAACAAGGAAAACAAAGGCAGTGAACGGAATAAGTGAAAATGAATGTGGGATAGTGAAGAGGTGGGGATAAAATGAGGAATGAGAACAGGAAATGTATGGAATAAAAAGCAAGAGGAAGAGAGGCTTTCATTAGGATGGGGAAAATAAAACTGTAAAGTGTAGTGTGTGTGTGTGGGCAGGGGTGAGAGGTCCTTGTCTGTCATCAGTAGGATTAAGCTTCTGCCTTATTACAGCCTCATTACATCAGTCCACTTCTTCCATTACAAACACACGCACATACACACAGACTGAATGCTGTGTTATGTACTTGTGCACAGTTGCATTCTCACTCGCACATGCACACACATACTTTTGCTTTTTAAAACAGTCGCCGTGTCAGTCAACCGCGATGAGGTCAGGGCTGGAGTTTGGTATTCTGAAATGCTAATCAGTTTATGCGCATGCTGGCGTGTTGGTATATGTGCATATGTGGAAGTGTGGGTGGACATGTGTGTCACAGCTGTTCAATGCATTACCAACCAATGGGACACTCCAGTTGCACCCGCAAACACACACACCAAACACACAGACGGCCCTGCAATCTAATTTAGTTAACAGCAGCAGCCTTAAAGAAGTAAGCTGATGTGTTGGTTGTTTCCTGCTCAGAGACCCCCACATCCAGAGAATTACAATTTAGTCTGTAAATCTGATTTTTTTTATTCTACTTCTTGGCCAGAATGCTCATCTTGAACGTTGTAGCGGGGTGGATCGTATTTCAAACCAAAATGCCTGAGTTGAGCTGTGGTCAGTAAATGGAACAGTGGCATCAGTCAGGTCTGGATTCAGCTGCATTTCACTGAGTCAAAGTGTCTGAACTTGTTCAGCGGAAACCTGGCGAGCTGATCTGAACTAGCAGCGGCTGGTCAGAATGTACTGAATGTGATAAAACCGTGTGAGAGCAAGGCTTGTCTGGTATCACGGGAAAGTCCTGTGTTACAACAACGTGAAATGCACTCAATTTTATTTTTTGTGGATGAGGAGATTCAGGTCAAAGGGATAAAAGAACAATTTTCCTGGCTTTCTGCAGTATGTGATTTCTTGTTTAATGAGGATCTGAAAATTATAGTTTAGTATAGTGCATAATAACTGTGACCACAAGAGGGAAATTCTTTTTTAAGGGGAGGCAATGTGAAGGTTGGAGGTTTTGAAAAGGTATAAAAACCTGAACTAACCCTTCAAATACACACAAATCAAATCACCTATAAATCATGTAACACTCAGTGTTAGTTGTTATTGTGACTGCACCTCCTGCATTCATTGACTTACATTTTCAGGAATATGCATGCAGCAGAGATGCAGCTGCTCTCTATGTCTGAACTAGCGGAACAGAGAAAATGCAGTCTGGTTAAGATTACAAGGTTTTTTGTTGTTGTTACTCTCTAGTGAGACAGAATTATTCTTTGTTTTACTTTAGCTACATAGCTACTTTCTACAGTTCAGCGGCATCAGACTTACAAATGGAGAAAAAACGTGTGTGTGGAAAATAATGAGGAAATCATTAGATATACAAAGGGAATTCTAATTTTTCAAAAGTTTAAAAACTTAAACTTATGCCTAAAATGAGCAACGTTGCTTAGCTTTTATATAAAGCATATATTTAGAATAAAATACAGTTTCATTGGCAAGTAAGTTTTCATGTGCATTAAAATCTCTGTTACTGTTTTGCAAACCTCACTGATTTTAAAATAAAGTAGCAACATCTGCTGTGAAAATAGATGAGCAATAAGTGCATTTCACGGCTGGATATGTTAGCGTAAAGTGACAGTTTGACAGTCATTCACAGATATCAGAATATTAGACGTGTCGGATGTTATAGAAATTGCTGCTCTCATGAATTGATGGAGTGGAGAACTTGTTTAGGTTAAAATTTGAAGGTTTTTCTGTTGAGAATTAATAAAAATGTATTGATGCTGCCTCCTTTTTTCAGTCGATGAATCATTTTTGTAATTACAAGATATTACAGACTACCCTCTCATACTTTTCATTCAGATTGTAGGACTGAAGCTCTCAGAGAGACTTTCTCAAACTCTCCTGAAATCCACAGGAAACTAAATATACACCTCACTCTGAACTGTTCCGCCTAATTCCTTTTTCCCCCTGATAATCAACTTACAGAATGACTGCCCGCATGGAATAAAACCACATATATATATTTATTGTTGTTATGTGGACATTTTTATGTGTGTAAACAGAAGCAGAGCACGCAGGAAATGAGGGCGTGAACTCACTTAAATCATGTTTCAAAATTAAAGATTTGTGTCAGGTAACATGTTTTCAAATGAACATCTTTTGCTCATTTTACTCAAATCAGCAATTTGTGTCTTTTGTTTTATTTAAATTATTGTCGCTATTGGGGACATTTATATGTAAGCGTATGTGCGTTTGTATGGTCATGCATCTGTGCTCTCTGGCTGGTGTCCAGGAGACTTAATTGCCAACACTCTTTGCTTTCATGGCCAGTCTTTCCAACCCACTGCTCAAAGGAATGCTGGACACACACACAGCCATGTCACACACTCCTATGCATATGGTGCTTCAGTAAAATGTAGCACAAATACATAAAATATGTCAAGCTCAAGTTCTGAAGCAGTCTGATTTACACATTTATCTGATGTTTAGTGTTGGTTATGTGTAAATGGATCCCAGCTTTTGTCTAAGAACCCCCCCCCCCACACACACACACACACACACACTGTCTCTCCTTCCTCTTGTCATTCCTTGTATTTATTTTGACACAGATTAATAAACATAAATTATCTGCGGCTACACAGTCTTTGCCAGTAACTGCCACATCTTTGCACCAGGGTTGTGGAGTGAGTGTGTTTGTAAAAGGGTGTGTGTGCTGAGTGGACAGTGGACAGATGGTGCATGACAGCTGGTCCAGAGTGACAAGTGTGTGTGACCCAAGCCTCTACGGTGGTGAAAGAAAGAAAGACAATATTGACGGAGAGAAACTATTTGAAGAGGAATATTTCAGCTAGCCAGCGATTGCCAGGAGCTGGCAAACTGAGGGGAGGGGAGGACATGAAGTGGGGAAGTGGGAGTGTTCTGGAGGCATCTTGAATAGATTTGGATCAAAACAGAAAGGAGGAGGTGGAGTAGGGATAAAAGAAAAGCAGAAACTATGCCTTTCTGCCAGCTTGTTCCTTTTTTTTCTCCAACGTGAATAGCTGTTGGATTTCTGTCTGATGGCCACAAATGTTGTTCTTCCATCTTTTTTGTCTTTTCCCTCCGGCACCCTCCCCTTCTTCTTCTCTCTGTCTGTGGTCTAAAAGCGCTGCGCAGGTGTTTGGTCAGAGACTGTAAATTGCCGCAGCCTCGTCACCCTCCCACAGCCAAGCGGCTGACGGATGAATCCCTCATTTCCCTAAACAGCCTGGAGTAGACGATTGACAAGAGGTTCATTTTCACACAGAGTTTAAGTGAGAGGCCTCAGGGGAGGAAACACTTTCTGTTTCTAGCATACACACAGCACACAAAGATAGTGACACACACCGTGATAGTGCCTGAAAGGAGAAATTGGATCTGCCTCAGCTCCGACCGTACAGCCGAAGCTCCGCCATGCAGCATCATTTGCTGCCTGTAAACGCTTCATACTGTACCTATTGTACGGTAGCTGGTGGATGAACACCTCTAGACCTTATTCAGGTGTGAAATTTATTGATAGGGAAAGATATTGTGTTTGAATGTGTTTGTTTTTCATTCTGCATGCGGCATACAGCATATTTCTCCTCATTCAGTTAAGCTTTGAATGCAACCACACAACCAATTAATGCAGATGCATCACAGAAGAGTATTCGTGGAAAATGAAGTGAAAGTTATTTGCTTTATTCGATATCTGCCAAACTGGACATTTATACCTCCCAAATCTTGGTTGGACTACTTGGTATTTTTGAGACTTAAGCATAGCTCTGCCTGTTTATAGATTTAACAATCCATCAATCAAGAAAACACAATTTAATGTTGACTTAAAGCAGTATTCAGACATGACATGTCTGACATGCTGTAAATTGCATTTCTTACAACTTGATATACAACATATATGATATTGTCCAAATGACTAAATACAGACTTTCTGTTACTATTTCAGTTGATTTTTGTTTTGTGGATGCAGCGTTCATGTGTGCGCCTACATGTTTGCTTGAGGAGTCTTCGCCATCATGTCGCTCTGAGCTGCTGTGTTAACACGGGGAAAAATAGACAAAATTGCACGCAGAGCTGAAATAAAAGTGTGCATGTGTATGTGATTGCCCCTGTCTGTCTTGCTATTGTTTGTAAACTGAGAATAATGACAGAGTGAATAAATCATTGCCACTGGAGTTATCTCTCCTCAAACACACACACTCACACACACATAAACAAAGTACAAACATATCTAATGCTTACACTGATACACTACAGTCCTTTTCCAAGCTGAGATACACTAAACCCTTAAACCCACAGCGTTCGGTCATTCAGACACCTTACTGTTTCTCACAAATTCATTCAGACAATACTGGGAATTAAAAGATCCTGGAGGAACATCCAGTCAGCTGTAAAACGAGAGTCTTTGGATTCTGGTTTTACATATTGTATTTCATCCGTTGTTACTAGCATGTCAAACACCCTGTGGTTGAGTAAAACATTGTGGACGGCAGCAGATGTCGGATGAAAATGCAACTTTTCCATATGTTGAAGTTTGTTGAGCCGTTGGGCTTCTGAATCTTTCTGAGTGATTTCTGATTTGTTTTAATGAACTGTACGGCAGGTAGCTTCACTTTTCCTGGGGCAGCTGTCTTTATCCTTTTCATTGAAGCCCTTTTAACACTGCATGTATGGATGCAACACAAGATACCCGCGGTGATGCACCAATACTGCCGACTGGCTTGTGTGTGTAAAGAAAAGCAAGCACAGTGGGGATCTTAGTAACTTATGCTGTCTCTCACCAGTGATGTCTTTGTTAGTCAACTCATTTTGTGGCTCCAGTGTGTTGTTTAAGAGCAAACAATGATACAACAATGACCTGTGTCTGTTCAGTTTGCCTGACCAAAAGGGAAAAACAGACTTTATCATTCTTTTTATATATTGAACTGAATTATTTTTCTATTGTATATTAGTGCCAGCATGAGAGGAAAATGAAGTTTGTATCAGGATGACTCTGAATAGTCGTTGAGTCATTGATTTGGTTTGGAGGACTGTGATTCAGCTCTTCCAGTCTGATCGTTCCAAATGTGCTTACATTGGATGGGATGGTGGCAGAAAAATGAGGCGAGTTAGGCCTACAAGAAGTGGTGCAAAAAGAATAGCTTCCTTTTTCATCCATTTATATTCAATAATTTTTTTGGTCAGGTCTAATTTTATTTTGGGATATTATAAACTTCACTTTACTTGGAGACTGTACTGTGTGTGTAAAGGCCTCTTACGTCATTTTGTTCTTGCCGGAGGTGAATGACTTCTTAATACATCTAGCTGGCCGAAGCTGTTTCTTCTCTAGGGGTTTAAAAAAAGAAGTGTTGCGTGATTGGTCGGACATGTGAGGTGGTGTAGATAAGGTGTGAAAGCATGAAGGGGGACGTAGTGACTTCCACATTTTTACTGTTACGAGGATGAATGAATAGCTTTAACAGCTGATCGAGGTGGAGAGAAAGTACAAAAACGTTTCCAACACAGTAAATAAAGACACGGACACTGCCACGTGCACAGTTCTGCACTGTCACCGACCAATTTCCCGTAAAGTGAAAAATAACCAGGTCAACCAGCTTGTTGCACACAGAGACACAGACAAGCCCCCGCAGTAATCCCCGCTTCGTCTCGCACGCTGCTTCTTGTGGAGTATAAGATACCGTGCCGAAAAAGAACTTTTTTCTCGCTCTTGCAGCCTCACGGAAAAGAACAAAATTCTTGCTCCTCGTTGAGTATGTAACTATTCTAATTTGTATTTATGAAATTTGCAACATGTGCGGTGAAGATGGCATGAGCTGTTACACCCTATTAATTTCCTTTCCCCACTTTGGATTGTTCAGCTAAAAAACAAACAAAGAAACAAAATGAGTCTGTAGTGCTAATCGAAAGATAAAAATCAAAGGCAAGGACTTTCTACATTTTAATTGAGTATCATGACAGGTCAGTCACCTGGTTGCTCACTTTTTAAACAGCCTATAGAGTGAGAGGAGAAAAAAGACGGATAGAGAATGTCCTATCATTGTTATTTTATGGCAAAAGAAGAATATAATTTGTTTAATGGGAAAAAGACTAAAATAAGATTCTGACTCAATGAAGGAAAAACAACATGATTCAATGATTCATCAATGAAAGACAAGACCTGACGAATCAGATTCCACTATGAAAATTATTAGTCGGGGACACCCATAGTTTGTATAATCCAGTCTGTTGACCAGGGATCATTTGGTAGATTGAGAAATGTTAGTACTGTCTGTGTCTGTCCCTTAATATGCAGAAAGCAGAGCATGCATGTTTTACATCATACATTACTTCACATCCATATTATTTTAAGTGAAATTTATTTCTGTCTTCCATTCCTTTTATTCTAGTATCTCATGTTTGTTGTTGGTTTTTTGTATGTATTTTTGTGTTTATGTGTTAAGCCATACCTGACTGGAATCCGATGCACATACAGGGTGTGGCGTTGCATGCTCACTCTCACAGCTCCTCCTTCAAATTGAAATGTTATAAACCCGATGCTTCTGGTCGTCAAACTGGGCAATATTGCAGGATGACAGATGAATAGCGAGAATGAATGAATGATGCATGGAAAGAGTGATGCAATGATTGAGCGATCAGGACAATAGCGCAGTGATTGATGGATGGAGCGAATTGTGGGGAGAGAAAAATAGATGAAAAAGCTATTTCTGACAATCACAAAGGATAGTTGGGCACCAGATTGATACATTATCCATCAGAATGACTTTTCTTTTTTTAGCAAGGCATCAGGCTTTCAGATGGAAACGAGGCAGACATGAAGGGAGGAGGCTACTTGCTGCCTCAGCCTACTGGGTCATGGAGTTTGTGGCAGATCGGGTCAAAGACGTGGGTAAAAAGGCTGAGACACTCACACATACCCAGACACACTCGTTCACACAAATACACCCAGACACACATTTACATGCTGTCACTTTCTATTTATCTTTTCTGTTTATTATTGTACGGCAATGTGAGAGGCAAACAGGAAAAGGATATGATGTCACTCACCAAGAGTTTGTGGCGACCAAGTGGTCTGGCAGCATGTCCAGCGGTGGTCATTTTAGCTGTGTTGTGTGTCTACGTTTGTGTGTGTTTTGGACGCTCCTCTAGACAAAGACTGCAATAAATTTGATCATAGTGCTGAGCTGGTTTTGAAATTCACACAGACACACACACACACTTGCAGGAACACACTCACACACCCGATCCATCACAGGCGGTGTATAGGTGTTAGAGCTGGGGTTATTGACTCGTAGAGACAGAGACAGCAGCGAGTGGCAAGCGAACACACTGCTATCGGAATACGATTAATACTGTCTGGCTGATGGATTAGACTCATTACACAAGGAGCAGGGCAAAGGAGGCGGTGGACGGTGGAAGGCTGAGAAAGTGGGAGAGACACAGAAAAGCAGAATGAAGGAAACCCTAGAAAGAGAAAGGAAGGTGCGAGGAAGATCAGGGAGTTTGATGCTCCGTGATGGCAGGTTTTCATGTTACATTTAGTTGCTCTGTGCTGAAAATGTCAACTGGAAATTTGCATGAAATCTATAAATGTGACTAGACAGCATCAAAGATTCAATTGTAAACAGACTTGATTATGAATAACAAAGAAAAGTGAAAGATGTTTACAGATATGTCATGTTTTAGTGGTTGCATTCTGTCAGCTTATTCAAAGTTTTAGCCCTTTAACCTGTTTTGCAGGTCTGGATGACTTTAAGCACAATATGTGGCTGATCATGAACTCTCCAAGTGACCTGTCTGAACTTCTGTTTGTTTGTCTCTCCTTGTTTGTCGCTGCTTGTCTCAGGATGTCATTAAGACGAATGTTTATATTGTGAGACAGTGATAAGCATTAAGTCATGCAGGGTTTTATTCTGATCTGCAAGAAGAATTTGAGCATATTATCTTAGATGGACCCAGCTGAGGAGTGACGCTAAAGAGACTTTTGACTGTACTCCCTTCATTCTTTTCACATTAAAATGATTGTACAGTTACACATCAGTGTTTTTAATGTGACAGCAGGAAAAGCACAGGTGTGATGGAACTTGCTGCTGAGGCAGCTTTAAATCTAAACATCATCATCAAATGCTCCCTATTACTGTGTAATATGCAATTACTGTATTACTGCAAGCCACTTTCTGTTCCCCCTCTTGTCTTTGTGTGTGTGTGTGTGTGCGGGTGTGTGTGTGTGTGTGTGTCTGTGTGTGTATGTGTGTGCAACAGATGTATTTCTCACTTGTCTATAATTACATGTGTAAACATTTCTGATGATGTCATGGTCTCAGACAGCTGACTAATCTGTTCCTGGGCAGCAGAGCAGCATAATAATTCAGCTTTTAGCCATGTACACACACACACACACACACACACACACTCACTCGCCAGAGTATGTGATCTTTATTTTCTTAGCTTTGGTTTTTCACCGGTTAATCTTTTGATTAGAAATGTGTGTTCAAAACTTGTGTCTTTGATCCAGAACAAGAATATTCCCGTGTTATGAGTTTGCTAATGACTTATGGCTTCAAGCAACCACTCGCTGAATAAAAAGAGTGATTTATGTTGGAAATCTTAAGTCAAAATGAAGCATTTCTATCAAACCATCATCTTGGATTTACATTTTGTAATCAAATTATAGAGGAAAACATTTCAAAACTCAAACTTGTTTGACAACTGAACACTGAACACTCGCCAGACACACACACACACACACACGGGGGACATCCACTCTGTCAAGTCAAATTGTCCCCCAGGTGTCCACCCAGGTCCAGTAGCCATAGCAACTGTGTTACCTGGCATTTAAAGTATGTGTGTGAGGCGTGATGGTGAATAAGGGAAACAGACAATGAGATGCGGAGAGATGCAGAGGGAGGGAGACTGCAGATCTGTCACTCAAAAGCAAAGTCAATATTAGTTTAGAAGACTGAAGTAAGAGGCTCCTAGAGGAGGCTGTGTGTGTGTGTGTGTGTGTGTGTGTGTGTGTGTGTGTGTGT
>JAVQJG010204315.1:0-23460 GCA_036024015.1 Craterocephalus amniculus
ATGCCGCTCGTGTGTGGATATAAAATATTTTCTGATGGAGTTCGAGTTGCACCACAACTGTCTGGGTGAGTAAATGATCATATAGCATGCTACAACATAGGTACAGGTTGAAAAATACCGAACTTCTCCTTTAAAAGGCTAAAAAAGCAGCAGGGAGATAAATAATATCCCACTGGCCCATATTTACTTCATTTTGCCCTAGAGCACATTTCAGCTTGTTCCTGTCTTTCCTTCTTTCTCTCAATTTTTGCATAATTGAATCTAAATGCTTTTATTAATGATGCATTTTGCATAATAACCCGCTTTTATTTTTTTCATCCTTCAAAAAAGACACTGAACATTCACGGTGTCTAATCTAGTTAGACTATTATTATAAGACAGCATCCATGTAGAGAATTACTTCTTTTTTCTTATACATTCAATATATGAAATTCAGGTCAACTCAACAAAAGGGCCAATGACACATTAGACAAGTCGACCTAGTTGATTTGTTGTCAGTGAACATTTTACTAAAGAAACAAAATGCACTGTGTGATTTTCTTTTTTTAAATGCATGCAATCATAATAGTTATAAGAAATATTTATTCAAAGCTTTAAAAATGCAACTAACATGCCCATATAATGCTCTTAGGATTGAATCTTTCATGCTTGCATGGTTTGCTTATACTTGCTTACTCCGGTAGGCTATGCTCAATGCATAACCCAAAGGTTCTTTTTTTGCATTTATTTAAACACAAACAAACAAGCAAATGTTAAATGTATATTAACGCATTTGAATTCCAAGCTGCTGTCTTTTTCTCAGATGACTAATCACTTCAAAAACTATCTAATAACTATCCCATTGAGGATATACTGCATGGGCGTTTTGAATCTATCTTTCTCGTCATTTTAGAGTGACTCTAAAATACTTCATGCAGGGTAGATAATTGTTGACTCCATGACTTCAAGTTAGAGTTCAAACATTTCTCTTAAAGGTAGAAAGACATGTTTGTACTGATGTCACCAAACAACTAGCTCTCAAAGACTTGCAACCTCCACTCATCACATGTTGAGAATTTTAATCTTTCTGGAAATACAGACCCCCGAAAGATGGAATGTCCCTCAACACAGGAGTAAAATGATTCACCTCAAATCTGCTTTACTTTGTCATCAGGGACAAGAAAGAAGAAGACTTTAAACAGCTAGAGGAAACAAAACAGCATGTACCCTCAGCCATTGATAAGAGAAAAGGAGAAAGTAAATAATTTAAGGAAAGAAAACAACCTGTCAGAAACATTGGAGTGGAAGCATCACACCTTCTGCTTGAAGACTACTACTATTAGTACTACTGTCATTTAGCAGACGCTTTTATTCAAAGCGACTTATATTTGAGTGAACAACACAAGCATAAAATCAAAGAGGAGAATAAATCATGAACAGGTGGACTGCTGGTCGTCGATGTAGTTATTTCAAGTGCTAAGATCGTGCTGACTGCTTTTTTCTTTTTTAGTGTGTGTGAGTACACAACAAGTCCCCAACAAGTCCTATGTAAAATTAAATCACACAATTCACTATCAAAGAACCATCGTATGGTACTGTAAGTGCATCGAGCAGTTAGTGCTGGTTCAGGCTGGACACTTTAAGTGCGAAAAAGCTCTTCAAAGAGATGAGTCTTAAGTTTGATCTTAAAGGTGGAAACAGACTGAGGATCGGACCAAGTTTGGTTGCTCGTTCCACCATCGAGGGACAACAGAGGAGAAGAGACTGGATGCTGATCTCATGCCACATTGTGTTGGAACCACCAGGCATCTTTCAGTGGCAGAGCGTAGCTGACGAGAAGGAGCGTAGCTCTAGATGAAGGAGTGAAGGAGTGAAGACAAGGAACTCAGCAACCAAGAGAGAGAGTCTCTATCACATTACCAAGTCTAATGGTGCATTCAGACCAAAGGCTGCAAGAGCGTCAAGAGATTCCAAATTTCAATATGGCTGTGCCCAGTTTGCGTCCCCTGTTTGTTTTCTCGCTTCACATTTTTGGTTTCCTTTACTTTTTAAATGTAAATAGCACCATATAGCAGCAGTATTACTAGCTGCTGATTATAACATTTTTGAAAATGTGAAGTGTTGCATAAATATCGTAGGTTATCAGGTTTTCCTCGCAAAATTGACAGGATTATTAGAATTATTTTACATTTATTACATGATTTTCGGCTTTAAGTGCGGTATAATCGTACAAACACACATTCACTGTCTTCCACAGGACAGGAAACATTGTGACTGAAAGCATTATTTTAAAAGTAGCTCTTTGTACTCTGTAGGAGCAACAACACACGCAGCTTTGCTGGAGGGATCCATTTTTTTCCGAGTTTGTGCAATGCGAATTCACTTCATACGGCAAAACAGTTGGCTACAATCTATTTTTACAACTTGTAAATACACAAACATGTACCATGTTGCTATTATCTTAGCAAATAGCGAACTGTACTACAGTACGGAGTGATCTATGAGGGAATTTGCCCTTTTTCCATGGTGCATGGTAGTGACGTTATCACTGTTGCAGGCTTGAAAGGACCCCGGAATAACAACAACAAAGGAATTACATGCTGTATGCACATTGGTAAAACCAAGGCGTTTTGTGGCAGATAATGCCTTATTTAGTGAGCGAGCAACGATTGCCCGATCGCTCCCGTTATATGGATTTATGCTGATCGCATGTTCACATAAATATTTTCTGATGGAGTTCGACTTGCACCACAACTGTCTGGGTGAGTAAATTATCATATAGCATGCTACAACATAGGTACAGGTTGAAAAATACCGAAGTTCTCCTTTAAACAGAAGAGGCCCCAGGATGGAATTTTGGGGAACTCCACGTGCAATTCTTGCCCGCACAGCTGTGAAGTTACCTGTTGGCACAAAGAACTGCCTGTTCTCTAAGCATGTTTTGCACCAGTTCAAAACAGTACCAGAGTGAATTAAGTATGTCCAGGGGAACAAGAGATGGCAACATCAACAAAACAATATAGTATAACTGACTGCTCTTTAAGTAGGAGGCCTGAGAAGTTGGTTGTTGCAGTCCAGCCAATCACCAGTAGGGGGGAGCAATGGGCGTAAAACCAGATCCAGCTCCACAGTCCCTCCAGATGGATCCCGGGGCAGCCAGTCACCAGCAAGCCATAAAACAGTCTGCTTTGCATGTCTGTCAACAAGGTGCAAGGTCAAGGGCCGTAACAAAGAGAGGCCCACCTAGGTCTCTATTTGTCTGAAGTAATATATGGTGGTCAACTGTATCAAATGCAGTACTGAGGTTAAGTAAAACTACGACAGATGTATTTCCACTGTCTGTATCCAAACATATGTCATTAATGACTTTTGTCAGAGCAGTGTCAGTGCTGTGGTTCTATGTAAAACCTGACTGGAAGACATTATAGCAGTTGTTTCAGGTTATTTAGCTGATAAAAAAACACCTTTTTCCAATGATGTTACAGAAGATCTTGCAGAAAAATAGAAGAATTTGAGATTTGAGTACTAAGGGGTTATAAAATAAGATGAGCAAACACTTCACAAAGCTAATGGCAATGGGTTATCAAACATGAGCTAGAGTAAAATTAGCTATGCTTAGATAACTATGATTCAGTTGACAGAGAACAATGGTAATGGCTACACATGCAAATGAACCATGATGGAAGCTGTATTCACAACAGGATT
This sequence comes from Craterocephalus amniculus, assembly GCA_036024015.1. Taxonomy (NCBI): domain Eukaryota; kingdom Metazoa; phylum Chordata; class Actinopteri; order Atheriniformes; family Atherinidae; genus Craterocephalus; species Craterocephalus amniculus. The sequence goes on from JAVQJG010204315.1 coordinate 3,685, forward strand.
TCTTTATATCAACAAGAGAGTGCACTTTGCTCCTGGGGGTGTGATTGACAACAAGAAACACAGAAATGTTCACAGTATGGAAATTATTTATTTTATCCCATCCTCCTCACTTTTCCTCATTCCCACCCTTACCTTTCCATCCATCCTTCCTTAAATGCCCCTATATGAGTAACCAGATGTTTGTTTGAAGTTGTCTTTTCAATTACCTATCAGCTATTTATCACGTCTCCTGTCAGATGAATAAAAATAAAAGATGGAAGAATGTACAGGACTGTTTCATTTATTCACCCCAACATCATTCCACCAATGTACTAGGCACCAACATAGAGGTTATTGAAGACAAAAAAGCTTTGCCCCAGAGGCAAAGAACAAACAAGAGGGTTTAATAATGAATGGCAGAGAGGAATATGACTAAGTCACATCATTCTTTAAAGCAACTCTCAGTAAAACATTTCACTTTTAGCCAAATTCTCTTTAACAGCCACTGAAGACACAGATACAACGGCTCTGACAAAAGAACTGAGGACTTACACCTATCTCGATTGCTTTCCGATCACCCACCTTTGTAATTCCCTATGTCAGGAAGTGGAGTGCTAACACTGTTTCCTAAGTGGATGGAGCACACTCAAACAAGTACTCCAGCCATTGTCATCATCGCTTTTGTTTAATTTCTTTGTGAACACAGTAAAACTAAAAGAAAATATCATCATAAATCCATAAAAACAAGGATCAATTTTTGGGTGAAAAATACATATTTTTGGCCCTTTGATGCAGATTATTTTGTTTTTGGAAGTCATGTCTTCTTTAGAGCGTATGATTTCTCACTTTCTCATTTAACCTATGTGAAGCAGCATCTTTGGGAAATTTTTATTTAGGAGAAATAAGCTGCAGGATGCATCCAAATGTGCAAACAAAAGCTTGACCTTGTGTTCTTTTCAACTATCTTTTTTTGAGTGCAAAAAAACTAATTACATTTGTAGTATTGTGAGATGCATTGATTGAAAGAGAGACATCTCCACATTTTTACAAGACAGTTATGTAACAAACATGACTAGCTTGGTGCAAATTACTAGTGTGCATCCTTAGTATCTGTATACGAGAAAAGACCATTTTCGATGTTTCTGGTTAGTTGGACAGAAGCACAGAATTTGAGAGAAAGTGGTAAACGATGCAGTGCTTTGGCACAGATTACACCCATGGTTCTAGTCCACTTGGCCAATCAAGCTCTGGTCCTTACAGCACCATGGGAGATTGTCTTTTCAAAGGCTGCTGTGAATATCTCATAATAAGGCAGTCACTCTGAGAGAATCCATAAAGAGCTATTTTTCCCTCCATCTCTCTGCAAAGATCCTATTCTCTCTTCTTCTTTTGCCTCTCACATGCTGCACAGCCCCACGTCATTATTGCAAGCCCTTGGGAGTATTAATTGCACACATTGGGAGAGGGTTCGCCAGTCTTGCCAAGCTTTTGAAGTTTCTTATACTCTCAAACAATGGATTTTTTATGATCCCGCACAAATGTCCCCAACATTCTTAGAAGCAGTTGGTGATTAGCAGAACAATCAATCAAGTCTATTAAAAAGAAAGATAAAATAAGAAATCATTAAAAAGCAATACATTAACATTTTAGGATAGCACAATAATCCCAGCTAAAGTGTAAGGACAACTTTATGGTAACGCCTCTTCTTTATTTAGCTTTCATTAAGGACAAGCCAGTAATTTTAGCCATTTTTGGTCTGCCTGTTTTGTTTTTGCATGTAATAACTCAACCCACAGTCAACATTTTGACATACATTTTTTTTTCAAGTAAAATGACGTTGCAATATCATGAGGGAAAAAGAACTAATGAAAGAATATCAGTCAATATATCACAATAAAGGCCCACCAAAAATTATAAGACAGAATTTGAAGACTCAGAAGCTGTAATTTTTAGAAAATAATGACAGTGACTGAGCCTTTCTAATTTCCTTTTCATTCTCTAAAGCCTTGCCTTTCAGGAGAAAAAAATAATGGCACTGAAACAAACAGACAACTAACTATTTACACTTTTTAATCCACACATTTTTTTTTCTTTTCAAATGTCTTTTTTCACTTTATTCCAGACATTATTTTTGTTCCGAGGAGATAGACATAACTCTCTTGTCACTTACTGATCTCTGATATTAGCCTACCTCCAACTTCTACTGGATTAAAAGTTTGATAGAAAGTGACTTCATCATAATTTCCATTTCAACAAAAAAGGTTTCTTAGCAACATAGTTGTGAAAACAATCTATTATTATACAAAATGTGATAAGTAACTGTCTTAGCATGAATCATTGTGGACAAACCAGAGTTTCTGAATAAACACTACATTTTGTGATTGGATTGTAAGCCTGCTGGCTGGGCTATAAATGCCTGGAATCCTTAAGATTTCTTCAAGGGTAGTCATGAACCCCAAATAATTCCCATTCTTGAGAAACAGTTTATAATGCAAACAATGACGTTGCAAGCACTGACGATCAAGCAGAGCTTTAGGGTTAATGTAACTAAAACCTTCTTTAGAGGATTTAACCTTGAGCTCTTCACTGTGACAACGAAAAGTTGAACTAACATGTCTTGATGCCTAAACCTAAAAGATAAAACATGTATTCATGTACTGATTTACTTAGATTTTCTGCACCAAGTTTAATTCAAAGAGGTAAAAAATTAATTATGCCAGATAATAAGGCAGAATACATAGCATACGTATGGTTCTCTCCAAGCATTTTGTCGCTTCACTGCTGTAAAAGTATGCTTTGCATAGTTTTAGGGAAGAAATGCTTCATAGTCTGAATCCCTCCTGGTGACCTTCACTTTCCTTGATAATTACAGCAATTGCTGAGCTTTAACTGACTTTTTTGCCCGGAGGACACCATTAAAACACATTTCTAAACTCTGTGCTTGCCAAACACTGCATAGGTGCACTCTTCAATTAGTCAGAAATGACACTGAAACAGAAAACAACCCAAATATTTCAAAGGATAGGGAAGGAGCATGTGTGTGATTGGTACATGACTCCAGGCCACTGAAGTCATTGAGATAATTAGCATGGGAGTTATGATCTAAATCAAGCCAAATCAGTGCTGCCTGGTAACCAACAGTCTTGTATAATGATGAAAGGGCAGCATCATTTGTCATTAAGCTTAAGTGTTTTGTAACAGTTTCATTTATATTTTGTCTTAATGTGGAAAAAAAAAAACATACAGTGCTGAGAGCAAAAATGCATTGGAATATCCAAAAACATGGTAATGTATTTAGTTACCATTAATTATTCTTCAAGTGCAATGTACATCATTATGAGACAATTCTCTCTATGCAGAAAAACTGTCTGAACTAATGTGGCACATATTGCAGTCAGTATTAACACAAGCATTTTTTTTCAATCACTTACTATAATAATGAACCATAAAACTGTTGCATAAAAAAATTAACCCAGGGCAGCCAATTAGTTTAAAATCACTTTCAGTCATTAAGGAAATGCTCTTCTCCAATGTGCCTCACAAGTGTAAATGTTTTTATTTTGAACTTATGTTCTTTCTCAATATGATTTGCTTTGCTCCCGAACACTTCCGTGCTCACTGTTGCATGTTCTGTAGTTTAAATGATATCATTTCTCATTTTGTGCAACAATTAGTTTACTGTCAACCATACAAACCATAGAAGTGCACGTCCCACACTAAGCTATCATGTTATATTAAGCTGAGCTAAATTCACTCTCATGACAGCTTTAAACATAAGAGTTATATATCTAAAAGCTGCATAGTTTTAAACAAAGTGTTTCTCACTTTTTAAATGAGACTGTAATAGGTTGAAAAACTAATCTGGCCCAGGTGAAAAAACATCTTGACAAACATACTTTTTTGTCATGCACAATAAGTGGATAATTTATTTGTGTTGTCATGATGATGGGGATATCATTATTATTTTAAGATGACAGCAACTTTAACCACATCACGATTGAATAAGCACTTGTCTGGCAAATACAATGGTGCTCTCCTCACTCTCATGCAGCCAACCAATATGAAGAGCCGTCCTGCCGTCCTTGTCATTGAAAGGCCATGAGCTTCACCTATTCACATCAAAGCAATCTCATTGTCTGTCTTTCTTTTATGCACTGTGGATTCATGCAAAGGCTGTCAAAGAAATGTATTCAAACAGCGTAGACTTTGAAGTGCACACCCACACCAACCTACCTACAAAATACATGGGGGCTTGGTTTATTCAATTTCCCCCCTTTTTTAAATGTTATTTTTCCCATCAATTGCAAAGAACCCCAGATCAAAATCAGGCTTGTGAACTTCTGTGATATTTGTGGCAGGCTACAGAAAATATCAACTGTTTATTGGAGTCTCAACGCCCTTTTTCCGTCCAGAGCTCATGCTCATTTATGAAGCATGACACCAAAGCCTTGAACCAAACACTTAATTAGGGTGATAGCTGGAACATCTGTGTACTCTCTGTTTAACTATTAATTCTGCTCTTCTCATAAGATGAATATATGGATTTCCTGCGTATCTTCTGACCGTGGTGTGCCACTAAATCTTTAACCCTTTGAAGTCCTGTTTTACCGTTTGGTAGAGCAAATTTTCAGCCACTATAATTAATAATAGTAAAAAAGCATGTTATACCAAACAAAAGTGTTTGTTATCCTGATGCTGGTTCAAATTTTGACCATTTCACAATCACTATAATATCAACACTAACAGCAGTAGCCCTGCGTTAAGTTGGACAGGTTCTTCTGTACTATATGGAATCACTGGTATCTTAGTCTTTGTGTAAATACATTATATTATGGATTATGTCAGTTGATTTTATTTTTCTGTATTTTTTAGGGCTTTAGATCATATATGTTTTTATTAGAGATGTGACGATACTTCGAAAATTGATTTAGAAACCGATTCAGACTGGTTTAAATGGCAATCGGTGTCAAAAAAAGGGAAATGGATTTGCATGCAATCAGATGACGTTCAAAACAAATAAAACTTCTTTTGTTCATAAAAAGATTTGTCATCAATTTCCATAATAATTATTTGTTCAGTGTGGTTTTGTGAGTACAACAGGAAATAGAAGGTCACAGTTTTAAACAAGGGAGAAAAATGCAAATATAAGAAAAACACAATCCATATGGCCATGAAATAACAAAAAATTATTTTGTTGGAAAAAAAATCACAAAAAATCGAAACTGAGAACATAAAATCGAATCGAATCGAATTGAATCGAATCGAATCATGGCCTGAATGAATCGTTACATCCCTAGTTTTTATTAAAGACTTAATATTGTTAACTTTTGTCCTAAGAAACAGTCATTCATTTTATTCCTGTCCAAAATAAAAGAGAATATGCAAAGAAGAATTTTTCTCTAGTTTTTTTTCTTAGTGTGAACTTTAAAGGGTTAAGTAGGTACAAAGGCAAGTCTTGTGGCCCGGTGGACAGGGTGGTGGTGCAGGGAGGGGAAATTTCAATACTTCAGGTCTAATAAAATTCAAGAAAACAATTTGTTTGAAGAGTCCCACAGTGATGTAACGTTTGACATTTGATTTGAATGCAGCTTGTTTTTCATAATTTGCTTCGGGGGAGGAGAATAGACAAAGAACAGAGAGTAGAGGAGGCAAGTTTTTCTGCAGATGCACTAAATTTATTTTGACTGAAAAAATTAATTTATTCATTCAATGAATGACTGAAAAAATGCAATAAAAGATGTGTTTTAATCCGCAAGTTTGTGTACATTTCAGCGTTTATGATCATGGCTTCACATGTAAGATTGTGAATATATTTTCTAAGTATAAATCAGGGGCCTGAGAAACTGAAATGATTGTTTATTATCAAATATGGTTGAATAATTTTCTGAGAAGTACTCTTGCAGGCAAAGCTTCTGGTTAAGGTCAGAGAACGACGTGATCATGATTTAATAATAAAAGTGATAATTTGACACTTTGTTAAACTAAAAAAGAATCTTTCAAACTGCAGATGTCTTAAATGAAATGTATTATTTTTGTGTTGGCAAACGCTAAACAGCTACAGTTATGTGGAAATTGCGGTGAACATCCTCCTCTCACAGATGATCAGGTAAGCAGTAAAAACAGATTTAGTTCCAACATTTAAAAGAAAAACTGTAGTTATGATTTGGGGTAACATGGTGGATTGGTCATCGATTGGACAACAGCACATTGTCTGTCTCAGCGGTAAATCCTCTGTTGGTTTTAAGATTTACAGCACAATCATTTGTGACATATTGTGTATAGTATTGAAAATGACTGCTAAGAGAATAACGAAAAGGGATTAAACAACAATTTTCATAGAAATGTGTATGATTCAGCCTCATAAATGCAGAAAGAGGAAACAACCTCTCAATACCAAGACTGACATACCACCATCCCAGTATGCTTCTTTTAATTGTATTCCTGTTCCCATTGAGCTACTTTTACAAGTTTTGTTGTGACCGGCCCGTGGTAAAGCCGAACTGGTGTATTGACCAGATAATGCATGAGCAATGCAAAAGCATAATGTTGTAGTGGCACAATAACTTCCTTTAATTATGATGAAGAAAAACACAAAATAGAAACAAAGGACAGGAAAGACAAGGATCTAGCTGTGTTCTTTCTTCTTGGCATGTGCAAGAAAAAATCCACTTTACATTTATTCGCAGCACTGTTGCAACTTGTTTGTGCCTAGTTCATAGAAATGATGACACTTTCAGTCAAAAAACAGATTGCATTGTGTCACGCTTCATCCTTTTGGAAAGGATTGGTGAGATTGGGACTTCAAAATAAGGTTCCTAAAAAAATTTGAATGGGTCTGATTGGATAGATTCTGGCACCCGTTCTATTATTTTCCCCTGTGGAAATGCAAAAAAACAAAACACAAAAAACAAAAAACGTTTTGGCGTGTCCCGTGCCAAACTAGATCAATTGGTGGCAACAACATCTATGTAGAATGTTCTAATTACTTAAAACAGCTATTTGTGAAAAAGCATCTGTTTGAGACATGGGGACTGAGTGTTATTCAGGCTTTATCCTGTCAGCCTCCTGGGCGAAACAGTGACTACTGGCTATTAAGCTTGTGTGAGTAAAGTATTTATTAGAAAGCAAATAAGTGTGAATTTTTTAATTGTGCACCCTTATAATAATATACATTTGAATACATGTCCAGTTAAGAGTGTAAAACCATCCCTCGTTGCATATGATTAGAGATATAGGCACCATCTTCAATAAAAAAAGAAAAAATCAATATTATGATTCCAAATGTCTTTGTCTTACACAGCGGTCAAAGAAAACACTATGAACTCATGAAAACCTCTGGCCCTGAATCTGCACATATTGTAGATTTCATATATGAAGACAGTGTTACAGCAACAACCTTACAGTAGGAGGATCAAACCTTTATATATATATGTAATAGTAAGGCTTTATGTTTCTGTCTGTTGTATTTTCTTGCACAATTACACTATTAAAAATGTTCAGTGTACAGCTTTTGACACATTTATAACACTAGGGGACATTTTAATGAGCAGGGAAATAGCACTGCCTTTTTTTAGGTCAAGGAAAACTCTTATGACACAACTAAAATGGGGTCGTGACAATCAATGTCAAAACAAACCGCATATCAGAGTTTCAGGCTAAATGATTTCTTTCGGAAAGATCATATGGTTTGTTATGTTTATGACAGGTAAATGACTAGTTATGTTGTCATGAGCCATTTTAGATATATTCTGCTTTTTACTGTAGTAATTGCTTGGCAACGAGAACTGCTAATGTCATGCTTAAATGAACAAAGCATCGATTTTCATAAGATTTTATCCTTGAAATATGGTTGTTCATATGACATACCCTTTACAAATCAATGTCTCAAATCAACAGGTCTGAAATAACAAAGACCAATAAAATAACCAGGTCTGACTCAATTGTGCATGTAACTTCTCTGATTTATCTAAAACTGATGAATGGCTGAAGGATGAAATGCCAGACTGCGTCAACAGAGCGATAAACTCTCTGTATCTTACATTTGAAAATTGGATTTTTTTTTGTGGCTAAGTAATTCTTAAAAATATGTGTGAAATGAGTGTGAGCTGTACAGCAAATATTTTCCAAATCACCAGAGGATTTGGAAAATATTTAGATTTAGATCACAAAACACAGTCGCATTCTCCTGCACTCCTTTGAATAAAGGGAAGACAAAATATTTTTTCCAACTAATGTACCATGTTTTTTTTGTTTTTTTACCTCTTTTGGAGTAAATAAGTTAAAAATGGAAATTGAAGTGCTGCATCATTAAAGTGAGCCCGCTATGGTGCTTTCATCTAATTCATAAGATCTCTCCTTGCACAGATCAGATGAAACACAGTGGCTCAGGACACTGGCCATTCGTGTACTGCTCCTGCTGTGCTGTGAGAAAGAGGGAGGGACACATTGAGAGATTTATAGAGGGCATACAGTATGTGTGCGCATGTGCAAGACTGGATACATGTGTATGTGCGCTTTACAGATGGGAAAAGGAGCCAAGGAGGTAAACGAGCGCCCGAGGGAGACCACCCTGAGAGAAGAGGAGGTGGTAGGAGGACAGGTGGAGGAAAAGTAAGATTAATGATGCTTGGGAAAACGAGTGCTCCTGCTGGTCCAGACTTTAAAGACAGTGGGAGTTAGTTACTGGCTGCCGGACCAGCGGGGATGTGTTTCTGGCATCTTAGCATTAAGAAGCACTCTCTCATCCAGTTGGATCTCAGGTAGAGACAGACTCACTTCACCCCTGATGCATCTAGTACAAGACTGATGTCAGCACAAGTATTTAAGGTGAGTGAGTGACAGCTAAGACCTGTGCTTACACTGTCTGGTACACTTTAAAGGATCATGGAGGGAGATGTTTTGTCAGGTTTTAATAAGTTCTTCAGTGTTAAGCTTCTGCAAATAAATCCGACCTCCTGCAGGAACAGAGAGGACTCATTGTCCCCTCACTGCACGATTCTCCCTGGCCTCAACAGGAATGAAAGCGCGCCACTCGGAAACCAGCTCAAACTGCAGCCCACAACAACTTTTTCTCCGGAACCTTTTTATCTTCAACAATTAGATGAAAGGTGACAACAACAACCAGGACACATGTTGAATGTTAAATAAAGCAGAGGATGTAACGTGCTAATGGTATAGACACATATTGCTGTGTAGATAATACAGAGCCAACATAACATCCCATCGTGACCCCAGAAAACGGTGCAAACAGAGGGATGTGATAGCATCTCAATTGTACCCCCAAATGTCCAATTCACATGCCTCGGTGTGTCCACATTAAATTCTTTCTCAGTCTGTGGGGAGGACATTACAGACAGATAGACAGATAAATGGGAGGGATAATGGGAGTTGACAGTCAGCCATTAGAGAGAGTGGTTGAGAAAACAAGCTGATAAATGCTTATTGTATTACACAAAAGGGAGCTTAATGAAGTCATGGATGTGGCTTCTCATCGCAATCTTTCCTTTTAAAGGATTGTTTGAATGCTGCCCTTCCTCTGGCTGTGTGGTCACCCAGCAGCAGTAGCAGCATCCACAAAACAAGTTTATGACAGCAATTTATCACCTTCATTGTTGCCTGCCCAAAGCAAATTTGGTTGATTATCTGGAGATTCAATAAGCAAAGCCGAATGATTGAGCACAGGCAACTTTTTTCTTATTAAAAACAACAACAAAACAGAAGAGATTACAAATCAGATAGTTACAGTCTGATAAAACATATGTCTTTATTAGAAGTGAGACAATTCACAGATGTGACATTTCTCTGAAACAGCGCTTAAATAATGTTCTTTTCCTTATGTAATACAAGTAATTTAATGTAAGAACAATCTATGAAACAATTTACAGTTTAAACAAATTGTTAGCTGCTGACATAGCCAAGAAAGGCTGAAATACATGCTTTTAATTATGCATATGCATGATTTTTTCTGCCCTGTGCATTTAGCATTTGTTTGAATGATCGTCCATGTAAGTTCTCCAAAATTAATGCTGTGCATTAGCAACCTGCAATATGCAAATAACTGGTAGGGGGCAGTATAGGGACCAGTATGACCTAATATAAGGTCAAAGGATCAACAGCAGAGCTTTTTTTTCTATTGGATGACGCAAATATTGTTGCCATGTTTATTCTTTAATTTACATCCAACAAAATAACATCTCTACTCTACCCTCCAGCGGAATCTTCTGGTAACAAGTGTTGTGGAAAAGTAAGTATTTGAACAATAATGTTCAGTTAGAGATACATAATATCTTCAGCTTGATATTGGTATCAACGATGTTGGCTGAAATATCAGATATCGCCCTTTCCACTGATGTAATTGACCAATGAAATAACAGGTGCTGGGAGAAAATAATCCACGTTTGTTTTAAGAAAGATTGGAGGCACGTTTCTACTTGCTTTGTTTAACTTATCAGACAAATGAGTCATAAAATATCAGTCTATATAATACAGAGAATTATCTAAGCAAGTGAAAGGTTATAAAGCATATATAAAAGTATATTCTCAGCCTGCTGAAAAAAAAAATCACAGAAGATGCAATACTTTGAGCAAAAACAGCAGTGACAAAAATAATGTTCAGAATTTTTTAGTGGGTACACCTGATGTGTGCTTAATGTGTGTAAAGAAGCACATAAATACACCACTGTGGCTCTGGAATCTAGAGCTATGAAACTTAGATATGCTACAAGTATTGTTAGTACATTAAGTTTCTGTCAGCATTTCTCATCTTTCAGACAAACCTTGTTTTTCATAACAGCAACAACTAGTTAAGATGTAAATAAAATATTCCAGCTAAACGAGTTACTTGTTTGCTGTGTCTGTGCTATTCACACAATGACTCATTCACATTGATCAATAATGTCCAGGGACAAATCCCATCAGATCACACAGCAAGAAAGGGCATAAATTCTTCACATTTAGCCTGAAACTTCTCTGTTAAAAACACATTAATTTACTGAATGATGAATATTTTATGCAGCAGAGGAAAGTTGTGAACTGAAGATGAGCAAACAGTATGTTCTTTCATACACTCAGGGATAAGTCCTGAAATTTGTCTATCAGTCAAAGAAAATAATTGATTTGTCAAAATCTGTTTGCAGAAACTGACACAAAATGTTTTTGTGCATCCGTGCATTGCTTTTGGTTATTCAAAGAGAAAAAATGTTACATAATAAATGGAAAAAAAAGGAACATTCAGTGTTGTTAAAGGACAAATTAAGGTGATGTTTGGAAGTCGTGTTTAATGCTGAGGGAGATGGGTGTGGTGGGGTGGGGGGAGGCTGAGAAGCCTCGTGCAGGGCTAATTGCCCGAGTCTATCCCAGACTTTGCTGTGGTGTGGTAGAGGAGTAATGAGCACCAGGCAGAAACATGGGGCACTTAATGGGATTACACAAGGAGACGTTAATCTAGGGAGAGCAGGTGGGGAATTAAACATGATCAGAGGGCTGCAGTGAGACGAGTGGAAGAGTAAAAATGGAGGGAAATGGAGACAATACAAGAGCGAAGAAGGACCTCAGAATGTAAGAGGACTAATACAACGTTACAGTACACTGGTTATTCCTGACATCTTATGCCTGAATGATGCAAATTATCATTTGTATTTTTAGGGAGGAAATGAAATGGGGCCATTTTGTTTTAGTGAAGATGTACGCTGTAGAAATGTGTCAGGCGACCAGTTGTGCTCAAGTAAGAGAAATTACTAACACACAATAACTGCAGCCGAAGTCCATTAGTCCAACACACATTGAGTGGTACAGAGAAGTGAAAAGACCCTTTGATTATCAGCCAGACCCCAGAGGACAGCAACTGTTTCATTTGAATGAAACAACAATTAAATTACTCGCTGCAGTTTATGCTGGCCTTATTAAATCTCTAACTGTGAATAGACTATTTCCATTTTGTCACGTAGTTCCCAGAGCTGCAAATTGATTTGGAAATCTTTTATTGACTATGCAGATTCCAGAAGCTGTGACCTTGCCTGTGAAGGTATATGACATCTTAATTGGTTTGGAGTCACAGCTGAATAAAATGTGCTGAAATTAAAATCTGTTCAGGTATAAAGATATTTAACTGTGATGGCGGCCCATTGTTCTGCTAATTAAAGAGATAACTGAATTAAGAAATGTTACATTGATATTTTGTAAGGGAGAATCTCTGCCCTTTTCCTTTGCCTGTGCCAGCTAGGTGACTTCTTTTTTTAAATGACATTTGGAAGTGATACCTAATGTCAGAGGCAATGAACACATGGCAAAAGTCAATGTTTTGACCCATTTCATTACCATTTATAATGTTTTCATCTGGAAACATAATAAACCTGTTTTCTTAATGTTTAAATAATGGCAGCCTCACCCAGCCAGGTAAGTTTATGTTGTTACAAAATTCCAGTACAAGAATATGGATTAACACACCCTTGCTTTCTCTACAGCACAATATCGCAAATGCTGAATAGTCAAGGAGTTTATGAACGATTGAACAGGATGCTTTTATTGTACTCGTTACACAAAATCCCAAACGATAAAGGGAAAATCTGAATCATAATTTATATTTTTATTACTATACATGCAACCAAAAAAACCCAACTCTATTTGCATTTTCAGTTTCCTGCAAGAAGATAATTCTTTTCACAAAAACAGGGGAATAAAAGGTGGGCAGCCCGGTGGTGGTCTCTAGGTACTCCAGCTTCCTCCCACAATCCCACAACAAGCATGTTAGGTTAATTGGTGATTCTACATTAACCTTATGAGTGTTAGCATTCACTGTTGTTTGTCTCATTTTGTTCCTCTGTTGGCCCTTTGATGGACTGGCAACCTGTCAAGGGCATAACTGGCCTCTCTCCCGGTGGCAGCTGGGAAAAGCTCCAGCACCTCATGACCCTGAACTGGATACAGCCAGTATGAAAACTGAATGAATGAAAAGAATAGCTTTTAATTTTCTTATTGGACTGTACTCATCAGTAGATCATCATATTCCAGATCAGGTGATGAGAATCCAGTCTCACTCAGTGCAACTACATTTTTAATACTACTAAAAATACTTTTATTTACACAGAAACAGGTAGTCGATTGTATTTTCAGTGATTTTAAATCACAGACTTCAGGTTTACACAGTAAACCTTAAAACAAGGTCATACTTATTTAAAATTGTAATTGTCTTTATACATTTTCTTTGCGTAACATGAAATGGAACACACACTGAAATAAAGTCTTGGACAATTACATTACAAAGACAAAGGAAAGAAAAGTTAATGTAATATCTATGTATAAAAAACTTGGGAAAATCAGACTCAGTGGCTTAGTTTTATGGAGGGACATTCACTTTTTATGTTTTAGGAGAGAAAAAAAGCTACAGTTCATGTCTATGAATTACTAATTGTAATCAAGGACAGACCAAATTTCCTCCTATGTGTAGGAGGAAATTGAGCAAATACTTGGTCTATTAAACAGATCACAGCTTCTTCATTCTCCCGAACTTATGTGCTCCTCCTTTCTCCTTCAATGCAGAGAAACATCTGCTGTTTTCAGAGTTGGACCATCTTCTTCTCACCAATGTTGTGATGTACAGGTTTGCCTGTTTCAGAGCAAGGAGATACCATGCTTTATTTTTGTTTAGGCATGGACTTAAAAATAAATGGAGTTTTTTGGGGTTTCAAAGTGTTTCAGTATTGGATGTTATGCATCTTTCAGAAGTACAGGACCAAACTATAGATCTGCAATTATTCATAGTACACAATAGCAGCAGCACAATGTATGCTTGTGTAGTTTTTGACTCCTTCTCTCACCCATCTTATCTGTTAGTGTCCATTCAGAACAACCTTGAAGACATGAGAAGGTGCCAGAATAAGTAATAAAAATATGGTTGGATAACATTTTGTGGACAGAGAAATACTTATGGTGAAATTTATCAAGTTAGTTATCTATTATTAGAGTCACATTATCTTCTATTCATCATCGTCGTGGTTATCATCATCATTTGAGCCTACCTAAATTACTATCACATGACTTGACTTAAATGAATTCCATCTCATATGTATCTTGGTACATTAAAGAGGTATTTTGTCTTTTTCAGGATTTTCCTCCAATGTATAAAACCTTTTATGCATTTAATCCTTTAAATCCCTATCTAAGAAAAACTCTGGAGAAAAAGTCCAACAGTTTCAATCTGAAGTCTTTATCTGGCCCTTTAATAAAAGGTGGGAAAATGTGCCTGTTTTCAATATATCTTCCAGTTATTACCATGTGACATTTCAAAATTATTGTAGTCTACTCATTTATTTCCTGGTATCCATTACAGGGCAGAATACAAGCATCATATTATATATTATATGATTTTGAGGACATTTTTTACCATAAAGTAACGCAAAATGTGTATCATAGTGAAAAACATTTGCATCCCTATCATCTACAAAGAAAGATAATGAAGGAGAAGTGTATCTTTAAAATGGGCAAAAAGCAATGACCATGTAGAAGGGAAGTTGATGTATGGTTTTTTTCTTGTTGTTTTGAGGCTGTCTTATGTGTTTGCAGATCCTGAATTTTTACTTCAGGACAGTATTTTTATGATCAAAGCATAAGGCTTCAAAATCATGTGTTAGTCCATTTTTTGTCTTTTAATTAAATATTAAACATATTTCTCCCCTGTGAGTAAGATAAAAGAAGAAAGTAAGTTTTTTTATGGGTTTTATGATGAAAACACGTATTTGTTGTAAATACACAGTACTGGCTTACAAAGTCATTATTCTATAAGATACGACAATGCAGAATGGAATTATTAAACAGGATCATCCAATTTTGTGTAGAGGAGATAACACAAAACAAGCTTATTCTGTTAGGTCCTTCTTCTTCCTCCTTTTTTTTTTCTCCAGCTTTTCCTTCCCCAATAGATTTGACCCTTTATGACCAAACTAACGAAAAACTGGTAAACACTGGTAATGAACAATAGGGAAAGGTGGAGAAAAGGAAAAAACAATCCCTGCAAGCTTTCAATCCTGCTCCAAAGTGCAACATCGTGTTATGAACCTGTACAATCTCAGAGTGACTCCTGAGTGAACAGATAATGTAGAATTAATTCAGGATGTCAGGAGAATTTTAGCTTAACTGAATGAATCTCCATATATTGAAAAGTCCAAAATCCAATGAAGCATCATGCAGGTGGGGAATAGTCAGAGAGCAGACAGGTGGTTCATGCATGGCCATATCATGCAGCGAGCAGGCAGGAAACAGCTGAACTCACAAGGGGAGCACACCCATGCTGAGCCTATAACAGTGTGAGGAGCAGGTGGGCAGACAAGTGATTGAGCATTGCTAAGTGTAACACTCATGGGCTTGAGGCAAGATATTTATTAGTGATAATTAAAAACATGATTGTCAATTAGATTCTATGGGCAGTCTTTAACTGATGCAAATTCTCTGTTTCTCCCGTGACAATACATTTACAAAATCTCATCTTCCATCAGAGTCAGACAAATATAAATAAATATAATCAGCCAGTGTAAATTGTATGGAGTCCCAGACCACTAAAAACTGCAACAAGTTCAGAGACGTTTGGAAATTGCCAAGAGTTCTCTGATTAAACAAAGTCCGAGTCCAGTCAAAGAGCAGCCTGTGAATTATGGCCTGTTCATCAGCCTTTAGGGATCCGACTACGTCTCAGGTTGGTTTGCTACAGAAGGGAAACTGTGCTATTGTGTGTGTGAGAGAGAGAAAGTTCTTGAGCATGTCCTTGTTAAAGTGGTAGGGGAGGCACACTTCTGCAAAAAAAAAAACAGCACAAGAAACAAACAAAAAAAACTATGGGTTAAGAGGAAAAACTGAACAAAAAACAACAGCATATTGGTGGTTCCAAGCTCTCCCTCCCAGTCTCTCCACTCGGTCATTCTATTAACCTGGACAGACCAACAAGTGATCAGAAACTGCAGAGCTGCAAACATACTGTCGCTGACACCTGCAAATATATACAGCCACAAATACAGAAACGCACCCACACACATCCCCAGCATGTACAGCATGGATAAATTAGAAACAACCAAGGTGAAACAAGGCCGCTCTACACACATTATCACACCAACTGAAATAAATAACCTTTGGGGCTACACCTGATGTATCTCTTATTTTATTTCAAGAGACCAACTCTCCTAAATTTAAAAATGTTAGAGGATGGTTATTTGTAGCAGCTCACATATAAATGTGTTTCCATTAGTTTTTATTATTCTAAACTGAGCTTAAAAGATCTCCTCATACAGAGCTGGCAAAGATGTCATTATTTAGCCCATATAGTTATAGACATGGAATGATATCTGCTGACACAACAATGATATCTTATTGGCATCTACTGGTCACACACGGACAGTAATCCCTTTGAATTTTAAGAAGCTCTCTTATTGGAAAAAATAATTTTCTGCCTTTATTTTTGCTGTAAAAAATTTGGATATAATGAGATAAAATGCAAGAGATATCCAAGAGTTTGTTCCGCCTGTGAGGAGAGTAAATACTGCCTTTCTGTGTCTAGTTCTGACTCTGGGAACAGAAAATAGACCTGACCCTGACGACCTGAGGAATCTGGTTGATTCATAACAAACCAGGATATTCTGAATGTATTTTGGCCCTAAACCATTCAGTGCTTTGTAAACTAATGGTGGAATTTTAATTCTTTTACAAACAGGAAGCCATTGATCCACTTTCTTGATCTTAGTGAAGTCTCGCGCAACAGTCTTCTGGACTAAGCTTGGGCATGGAGCACAGGTAATCCAAATTTTTTAATACAACAAAAGAACAAATTTAAATAAAATATTTGTAATATGAGATTGGTGAATGATGCCTGAATCAAAAATAACTTTTTAAACCAATGTCAAGATGACAGTTAGTGATATTATGCTGACTGGGACAGAGACGACCCAGCTGGTGACACTCAGACAGAGGGCCTCCAGCGTTGTCTTCCTCTGGCACAGCACCATATCAGGGATAAAGCCGTTCCCGGAAGCCCTTGCAAACATCCAACTCCTCTTTTGCGAGGCTTGTTTTTGATGTAATGCCTCAGGTTACAGTAGCATAGTGTTTTTTAGACATCCATGACCTAATCCACACACTGCTTGGGAACGTGTGGATCGCTCCTGAAGGGAATATGCAGGAAGTTAAACAGTGACTGGATTGTCTAACCAAATTGAGATAAAATAAAAGAAGATGGTAAAATCCTTCTTAATACTGATAAAAATAGAAATAAAACTGGTCTCTAGACAAACCTTATGTTTATCTAATACAAATTTTGGTTGGTTTCATTTCGATATGTTAAAATGTATATATATTTAGACTTTAGTTTTCACCATCTTGTTCACTGACACAACAAACTGAAAACATGGTCTAAATATATTGGACTAATTCTGTGGTGCTGATTCCATTGTGTATTTCATGTTTGTTTGCTTGTATTTTAGTGTCATGTCAGTTTTTCATTTCAAGGTAAAAAAAAGCCCTGAAAAAGCAAGGTGAAAACCTCTTTTGAGAATAAAACTTGGATGAAACTCAGAACATTTTTCTGAAAATTGTCTTTTGGACTTTTATTGTTTTCATAAACAGAATCAATGCACTATTTGGTAAATGCAGATAAAAAAAGGTGGATGAACAAATTAATACAAAGGTTAATGACCAGACCCCATGGAGAAAATATGTTTATACCCTAGACATGGATTTCTAATAGAGCTACGAATACAGTTCAAAATAAAAATGTCAGACAAAACATGACTGATGAGTTAAAAAGGGTCATGGACTCCCAAATGCTACATCCTTTATTTACTCTATAGTCATAAAATAAATAAACTGCCAAGCAGTTCAAAACTCCAATATGAGATTTGTTAAACTCCAGAGATTACAAAGAAGATCTATCTAACCAGACTGGACTTTTGTGGCCACAGAAGTGCAGCTCGGTCAGCTTCCTGTCCGGCTTTTTGTATTTGGGTTAGAATTGCTTGGACAGACAAAGACAGCTTGGTGTTGTTTCAGAGCAGCAATTTATTTACTGATATTTATCAGAGTGTAACTGTGATAAATGCTGGTTACTGGTACCTTTGTTTGCAGCATAACAGCTGAAAGCTGCTTCTCCATGTTTGGTCTGGACTCTGGTCTTGACTAGTTGACCTGAGTCTTTGGATCTAAGAGTTCTGGCAGGTTTATATTATATTCTCTGAACATATCACTAATGTATTCTGGGCCTAAAAGCAAATACATGAATGAAATAGATTAGTAAGAATACTAGCAAAAAATGAAGTAAACAAAGGCCAAAAGTTGCAAATCTGTGACACCAGGGAGTGTGTAACCTGGCTGCAATTGTGGTAAGTTTAATTTTTAAAGGTTAAAAAAAAACAAAAAGTGTGCCATGACTTTAAAACTGAAGCAGAATTGATGGAATTGTTTCCCAAAATAAAGAGGCATTGCAATCTTGTAGGTAGAATAAACAGAAGACGTTGTGAACGGATGGGAGGATAAGCGATGTGGACCCAATGATGCAGAACAAAAACACTTCCGTCCTGTGTTGCCTTTGGAGGGGGCAGTAAAAACAAAACACTGGTATTAGAGTGGCCTAAATATCATTTATAAAGCTCACAATCTTCCATCTGATGGGTGTATTGCCAAAAACACGGGAAATGTGGAGGAAGGGCATGTTTGGCAGGTTGAGCCTGGATTTTAGGATAGAAGCTTCCTGACTCCCTTCAGGACTGAGAGTTATCCTCAAAGTCAGAGATGGTGCAAGACAACGAGCAAGCAACCCAAAAGGTAAGAAAATGATGTAACTTTGTAGCTTATGAGTCCCTTGACTGAAAAGATAGCTGTGATATGTGGCATGTAGAGTGAGGCAGATCAGCGGAGGGAGCAGAGCAACCGCTTACAGAAAATAATCCTGGTGTGAGCGTTAAGCACTAAATCTATTCAAGTGACACACATCAGTAGAACAGTTAAAGTCATGGAGAGAGTGTAGAAAGAAAAAGCAAACTCTCAGCAGGGTCTCAGAGGGGCCTCAAGGAAGACACGAAATGGATTCAACAGTCTGTCTGAAATGAAGACATGACAGGTAAACAAAGAAAAAGAGGCTCTCACATTTGTGTTTAAAAGAAAACTTATGAAACTGCGGAAGCAAGGGATACTTGCCAACCTCAGAAAGACCAGCACATGGATAGACTTATAACTGGAGCTGAAAGAAGGTAAAGGGGCTTCGTAAATGCATTAGAGTCGGAGCAGTGGGATAAATCCATTACTTCTTTCAAGGATGACTAATGAAAAGTTTGAACAAGTATCACAGGTTCAAGGAAAACACATTACTTGCAGATGACTCAGGCCATGTGGAAAAAGGTAGAAACAAACAATGTTTCACAGAAATAGGAAGAGGAAAATAAAGCAACGTGGGCAGCAAAACAAAGAATGTGGTTCTTGGCAGAAGAAAGTGGGTTTCTTTATCAGAAGATGTATGGAGGGGAAAGGGAAATCATTAAAATTACTTTGGTTTGCAGTTTGATGCAAGTCAAACGTGGGCTCAGCTCATTTGATTAAGACAGACAGACAGACAGACAAAAAGAAAGAGAGAGAAAGAAAGAAAGAAAGAAAGAGAAAGAAAAAAAATGTTTTCAACATGAGATTCTAGGGAGCAGAGAATCAGCTTAAGGCCTTTACACACCTACTCCGAATATTTCGTCCGAATAATTCGCACAGTACTTTAAAAAATCGAATCAATGTAAAGTCATTGGAAACCTTCACATCAGTGACGAAATTCCATCTAGCGAT
>JAVQJG010204319.1:0-10094 GCA_036024015.1 Craterocephalus amniculus
CATCAAACCATCAAACCCATCAAACCCATCAAACCATCAAACCCAACAAACCCATCAAACCATCAAACCCGACAAACCATCAAACCCATCAAACCCAACAAACCATCAAACCCATCAAACCCATCAAACCATCACACCCAACAAACCCATCAAACCCATCAAACCCAACAAACCATCAAACCATTAAACCCATCAAACCCGCCTGCTTCTAACGTTTGGTTCCCTGGATGAGAATCCGGCTGTGGATCGCAGATATGGATCCATGAATCACCGAGACAGATTCTGATACGCAGAGGCTCAACTCACTAAGTAACCCTGCATGTTGGAGTCACAAACTGGTTCAGTGGGTCTGGTAAACTGGTCTGGTGTGTGGTGGATCGGGGGTCTGGTTTTCTGATTTTGATAAATCCAGCTGAAGCTTTTCATACTGCACGTACTTCTGCATCCATGTAAAGGATAAACACCTTCACCCTGCACATTCACCATATTCAGGCGGTCAGGTTACCTCATTTTAGGAACAGAATGTTGCTAAACCTAGACCTGACCCTAGACCTGAACCTAGACCCGACCAGCTGCAGCAGCCAGCTCAGACTGCCCCCAGAGGTCTGTACAGTGGGCAGTAAACATGACGCTCCATCCCTCTGAAACAGGGTCGTTCAGGATGTTTTCCCGACTGCATTTTTTCCTGGTAGACAATGGCTCCCCTCTATCGTTTTAGGTTTTAATGTGTTGGACTGTTCTGAACCCAGTGTAGGTCGTTCCTGAATCCTCTCAGATGTTTTCTCTGTTTCTTAGAGGCAGAAAAGCAGGGTTTCTTAGAGGAAACCTGCCGGCCGCGGACCTGGTCAACATGGCATCAGACCAACCAGGACCAACACCAGATCTGAAGAGTGGGAAAAGTGTTTCATTGCTCCTTGTTCCGGGACCTGAACATACTTTTTATGAAGTCGACATGAAAACACGACTTCCTGCTCTGCGTCTAAGCGGGGGGTTAGTGAGTGCGGCGGGTGAAGCCACAGGCATGTTGAAAATGGAATAAGAAGCTGACAGGACACAAACATTGTGTTTCATGACGTGTGAACATGTGGTTGGTTTGGGACTTCCACACACATTAACTCACCCAGCGGTGTGTGCGCTCACAGCTCTGGAGCCAGAGATTAACTCATCTGATGGTCAGAGAGCTCAAACAATTCTTTCACTCAGTAGAGAGAGAGTTCCCCTCCACCACAGCTTAACCTCTAATGCCACCACGGCCGCACGGGTGGCTGCTCCCAACACCAGCGCTCCGGATGACTCCACGCTTTACATTGTGGAAGTCCGACATCAGACGCCTCACACTCCACTCCAGCAGCTGCTCTCTGAAACGTGTGTGTGCTATTTTACGTGTGTGTTTCAGGCTTTTCAGCACCACATGTGTTAACATTCACGTCAACGTAAAATGTGTTTTTAAGTAACACAAGATGTTCAGGAGGCAGACGGGGGGGCTGAGAGCGCCACATCAGCAGCAGCCGACTGCGTCTGAAACACGCTCAGACAGAACTACAGCATGCTTCAAGGGACCAAACGGCTCGCATTTAATCTGAGTTTAGCAAGAAAACAAAGCAAAATGGCCCTTCATGTCTTTTATCAGCTCCACCTGTTCATTCCTGTCAACACAGATCTAACCAGCCAATCACATGGAAGCATTGAGTCATGTGGACATGATGGCAACAGGAAGTCCATTAAGCGCTGGTTCAAGCCAAGGCAGCAGAGCAGCATCTCTGATGGGCTCCAGCAGCAGGAACCACACCAGGGCTACGATTCACACAGACTCAGCAGAACCGGACCAACTGGTCTGAGGAGCTTCCAGCTCAGCTCCACATCCACATGCTGGGCTCAGAATCTGCTGGGGCATCATGGATCCATCCTGCCTGGGATCAACGGTTTAACTAGTGGAGCCTCTTCTGATGCTGCTTCCAGCAGGATGATGCTCCATGTTACAGCTCACATCCACCAGTTCACTGGACTCGAGCTGCGTCCACAGATTTCCATCAGATGGCTCTATTTCTGTTTCTGAGGAGTATTTTTTAATAGAATACTCTGCTATTCATTCCTGAATGCCTCTTGAAGTGACGTACCTGGCAACGTGCCACTTCCTGACCACCAGCAGGTGAATCTCTTCAATACGCCGATTGTTGGCATAGTGCAATCTCTTGGGCAGGTGCTGTTTCAGGTAAGGTTTAAAGTGCTGCTCTGCTTTCTTACACTGGAGGAGAAACAAAAAACATCCTTAAAACAGGCGGTTTTCTCCTTCACAGATATTTATCCACATAGTAAATGTTTCCTTCTGTAGGAGAATGTGGTACTTACGGTTAGATTAGCAACAACAGCCTTTGGGTCGTCTGGAGAGAACAGAAGTCAAAAAGTAAACGGTTGTTCCTGAAACACTTTATTCTGCAAAGCGTCTAAAAACAGACTCTTTAAATACACAACTTCAGGTGTGAACAGAGGGTGATGCGCTCCATCAGACACCCAGAGCTGCTGCTCCTCCTCATCCAGAGGAGCTAGATGAGGTGGCTCGGCCAGATGCCTCCTGGACGCCTCCCTAGGGAGGGATTTTGGGCGCGTCCCACCAAGAGGAAACCTCTGGGAACGCCCAGGACAGGCTGGAGGATTAAATCTCTCAGATGGCCTGGAACAAGCTGGCTGATGCGGCTGTGGAGAGTGAAACCAGGGCTTCGCTGCTCAGGCTGCTGCCCCCATAAACAACAGAGGATGGACGGATGGCTCTGGTGGAGGTTTTCCTCCCTGGATGTAGGTTTTCCTTTCTGGGTCTGGTTCTGGTTTTAATGACCAAATTGCCTCAGCGATGAACAGGAAAGGAAAATGATCTAGTCATATCTTTATAGTTTACAGATATTATAGGAATATGGAAACATTCATCTGTAAATATTTCTCAAGAATATATCAAACTAAATTAAACTAATAAAAGTTAAATATGATGCAGAAAGGAAATGCATCACTGCATATGTCTGGAGAAGAAAGATATAGTATGTGGACACATGCCTTGACAGGGCAGAGTTCAAGATAAAGTAGATTTAATCTGAGGTGCTTTTGGTGGACATGTCATCCAACTACCTAACTTTCTGTGAAAGAAAAAAATTGTCCCTGATTATTAATGAAGGCTACGTAATAGCAGCATAAATATGAGGAAGTCGGAGGCTGACTGCAGGTCATGTGACTGTTTCATAAAGAGTAACACCTCTACATGATGCAAGGGCAGTTGCTTCATGTAAGCGTACACATTTTGCAGACAGTGTATGATGAGACTAAACTAATCAAATCCCACGCTGTCCGCATGCAGTTAATGAAACAGGAACAAATGAAATACCAGCAGAAATGTCCTGGCTACTCTGGGTTCATGACTTAAAGCTGAAATTATTAAATTATCATTAATTATTGTAATTATGATGTGTTTTGTTTTGAATTTAATGCACTACCACGGAGAAGAAAAAATAGAATAAATAAAAAGAAAGAAAAACAAAACCACTGTATCTTCTCCTGGTCTCTCACATTTTGGGTTGTTGGGGTATCTGGAGCGAATCCTGCCAAGGGACCCTGGAACAAGAATGATGTCATCCACGCTGGTCAGATAGTTACTGAGGAACTCGGTACGGTCACAGTGGGCCTCTTCCATACCTGAGAACACAGAACAGGATGAAAGGGGTCAAATTTCAACATCTATGACCATTTTGAACCAGATGTCCTAGGAGAGATACAAGTTTTAGATATTTCTCTGCACCAACACACTAGATTTAACACTAGATTTATTTACAGTCTGGGGGCATTTGGGGGATTTTCCTCACCTGGTACATCTTGTGTATTATTGCTTATAAAAACAGTCATCTTATGATGCACAATCAAGTATTATACATCTCTGTTTTCAGGACGACCTGGGCTTTCATAATACCCATTATGCACTGGTGTCACATGAATGGCACAAGAATTGTGGAATCATAAAGACAAAGGAAAAAATAAAAAGTAAAATTAATTTCATAGACTGAAAATACCTGCAATGCACAACTTTGTAGACACTATCAAAATGTTATTAAGGGTCTTGGGTATACTGGAACAAAAAATTAAACCTGTAACTATAATACAAACGTCAAAATTGTCCCATAACGCAAAAAACTCCCATTTGCTCACTGTTTCTGATGGCATTCCTAGAAGCAGTTTCTGTCTGCTGTAAATTACATCACATTTTACCCTTTGCAGTGTATTTTCCAAATGTAGAATTAAAAAAATTGTACCAAAATAAGTTACAGGGCTAGTAGTAGCATATATTACAGTAGTATATGTAATTACATACTATTTCAACAAGATAACTGTCTTTAAATATCAATTATTGCATCACAGCACAGTTTCATTCATGGAGACGACTCACAGACAGAGAAGTGAAGCATATTGACAACAAATACTCTTTGACTCACCACGTGACAGAATAGAAGCTCTACGATTGGATATTTCACCTCATGTGATACCCATTCGACAATGCGATTGGACACTGACTTTCCGAAACACATATCTTAGCTTCTGTACGTTCTACAGACATACCGAAACTATAGGCTTAAAGCTTGAAGTGTTTTCTTTGCAGAGAAATAAAAGTAAGTCACCATCTATCCAGATGGTGGTCTTGTTGAAAATATGTGCCTCCACTTTAAAGGGTTAAATTTAATGTCACCCCTGAGTAGCATGTATAAATGATTTTCCCAGTTATGTTGACCCATTAATCTTATTCAGTTGCACTGCAACAGGAAACATCCTAACCTTGCAGGACTGCTACCCTTGAGGACCTTTAAACACCCCTGCCATAGATCTGCTGAAACAAAGACGACGTGGAGTTCCCCAAGGCTCCATATCGGACCCACTTCCTCAGATCACAGAAACAAACCAAATATCATCTGTCAGTCAATTTTAGTAAAATTAGACTCTCCTCACGCAGCAGATAAATGGACTGAACGAAAAGAAACCTCTCTGAAAACTGATAAACGTGATTCTGTTCAGCAGAACCACAGACACGATCTGATTGCAGGCCGAACATACGGCGGCCATTCGTCAGATCTTCTTTTTCCGAGTCATTTCATTAGTTCTGAAACTTCTAAAACTCCCATTAGTTCTTTCATAAGTTCTTTCTGTGGTGCTCGTGCAGGTGTGTGCATGTCTGTACCGTGATCTCCCACCAGGATGATGTTGACACAACGGTGCAGCTTCATCTGCTTCAGTCCGTCCATCAGCTGGCCAACAATCCTGTCGGTCACCCTCAGCGGGGTGTTTAGCTGGACAAACAGGAAATCATCAACCTTAGAAGACACAGCTTGTTTCAACACACATCATAAAACATGTAAGGAGGACTCACGTCTGCACTTATGGGACCCATTTTGTGTCCGTACGTGTCTGGTTGCTCGAAGTGCATGGCGTACACATAGGGTCTGAAATAAAATAAAGGTCACACTGGAAACGTGTGGAAGGATTGTCTGCAATCTCTTTATACAGATACAACTACTGAAGCTTTGTTTAGAGAGGAGATTGAAAACCTAGAACTATTCATCCACTATCCAACAAAGATGTTGAGTCAACTACATCAGAGTAACCTAGTTAGAGACAACTTCACCACATACACCTTCACTAAAGCTTAGCAGCTACACCACGTTAATTAGCTTTTTCAGAAGCTAACACATTTTTTACAAGTGAGCACTAGCTTCAATGAAGTCCCGGCAGAGTGGATTTTATGTTTTCATATTTTTCTGACTTCACAGTGAGGTGAAGTCCTACCAGCCGCAGGTGGTAGTAGTGGCTTGTTGCAGAGGGCTGGAGGTCAACCACAACGTGGGCAAGAAAAAAACAGCTTCCACTTTTATCACCATGATCTTTATCTCTAGCATCTGATCAGCTAACAGTTCAGGATCCTCACCAGATCCCAGACCATTAACCAGGAGGTCTCTGAAAACTCTTGCATGATCTACTCAAACCCTTGTGATCCAACCAAAAGTTCACAGGACACTTTTCTCTACTTCTTCTTCTTGAATTCTTGGATAGCTCCACAGTTTCATGACTTCACTGGGAACCCTGAAGGAACCTCTACAGGTCTCTTGAGTTGATCAACTGGAACAACCAAAAACAATCAACACTACTTCCTGTCGAACAATTAAGGAGAAGGATGTGAACAGCAGTAGTAGCAGTAGGAGTGGCTGACGTAACTAAACTACTGGATGTAGTAATGTTAGCAGTAGTAGCATGAATATGAGTCATGCTACAAATGCTGAAAGTAAACAAAAGTTTGGAAACATTATTTTGGTTGATTATTTCTCTCCAGTAATCCAGCTGGCAGTGCATTGTGCATGGATGGAAAGAATGATCTGTCACTTTTACAAGCATCTAGAAACAGGAAGGGTGCAGCAAAACAATAAAACAAAGATTAAATACACTCTTAACCAAAGTATCAAATAATAACAAAAAGGTATAAAGAATAAAAAAAACAAATCAATTAAAAGGTTTAAGATGGCTTAGATAACCTGCCAAGAACTAAAAGCCAAGGAGATCAGATATGTCTTCAGTAGATATTAAACTAGATGTAGATGTTAGAGACCGTCAGCCCCAGCAGATCGAGTGGTTATGCTGTAGTGGGAAGTCATCAGCTGGCACAGGGCCCTTTATTCTTCACAATACATTCACTATAAAATACGGAAATGATGGGAAATATCACGCTTAATTTACCTCTCTCCGTCAGGAAGGTGGAGCCACTGCAGCATGGTCAGAATCCTCCTCTCCAACGGGATGGTGCTGAAATATATCAACATAACATATGGTGACAAGAAGGGCTAGAATAAATGAATACTCCTTCAATGAATTTATATTCCTTTTGTCTGAAATTAGTCAAAATAAATTAAGTACATCTTCACAACTACAAGGACATATAAATAATCTTGTTCTCTAAAACAAGCTGAGCCATGTGTCAATATCTTGTCAGAATCAATACATTACTGTGTCAGAATAGAATCACCTATAGGAAAATGTAAATGGTTGCCTCCTCCTAAGAGAAAAACACATTACTTTCAATTAAAAAAAAACAGAAGATAGCAGCCCAGTTAATCAAGGAATGAGTATAGTGCCCCAGGGCTTGGTGCTTGGCCCCCTCCTCTTCCTCACTCGGAGCAGTCATCAGCTCTCATGGCTTCTCTTACCACTGCTATACAGATGACACTTAGCTTTTCCTTGCCATCCCACCCAAGGTCGCAACCGTGTCAATGGGAATATAAGCCTGTCTGCTGATGTCTCGGCTTGGATGAAGGAATGCCACTTTCAACTTATTCTGTCCAAGACTGAGCTCATCATCTGTCCAGCCAGTCCTTCCATGCCTCTGCAGATAAGCATGCAGCTTGACTCTATCACACTTCCAGCTGTCTCCGAATTCCGAGCGGAAGTGGGTTGGTGAGGTCATTCCGAGGTAAACCACAAAACCGCACAGCTACTTTTAAAAAATGCTTTCAGTATGAGGCCATATTTCAGTCACAAAGTTTCCCGTCCTGTGGAAGACAGTGAATGTGTGTTTGTACGATTACCGCACTTTAAGCCAAAAATCATAAAATAAATGTAATATCATTCAAATTAATTTGTCAATTTTGCCAGCAACGCTTGATAAACTACGATATTTATGCAGTATTTCACATTTTCAAAAATTTTACATAAACAACTACTGTAGTAGTACTACTGCTATATGCTGCTATTTACATTTAAAAAGTAGAGGAAACCGAACATATAAGTGAGAAAACAAACCGGGCGCAGACATCTTGAAATCTGAGATCTTGGGGTCCTCTGCAATTTACGAGCTTGCAGTTCAGAAAAATGAGTTCACAATGTCACTTCCAGCCAGATTGCCTCGGAAAAACGAGTTCCGAGCACAACTGGAACGCACCATTGTACCTACATCTTCCCACTGGAATATTATGGTAACAACCAGCTGAACTTTAAAGTCTATGTTGCCCCGGTTGCCCAGTCTTGTCGATTTGATCTGCACAATATCAGGAGGATCAGACCCTACCTGACAGAACACACCACTCAGCTCTTGGTTCTGGTTCTGGTCATTTCACACTCCAACTACAGTAGATCCTTCCTGGCAGGCATCCCTGAGCCAAGTCAAACCTCTGCAGTTGACTCAGAATGACATGAGCTCTTCTGGACTGTGTTGAATAACCAGCCCAGAAGAGCTCATGTCAGGCTGCTAATTGCTCTTCACTGGCTCCCAGTTGCAGCATGCATCAAATTCAAAACTCTGCTTCTGGCTTTCAAAACAAAAATCCAAACAGCTCCTGCCTACCTCAACTCCATAATCCAGAGCTACACTCCACATGTGAAAGACACCTAGTGGCCCCACCACAACATGGAACCAAATCACTAGCCAGACTTCTCTGTTGTTCCTGTTGCTAAAGACTCAGCTCTTCAAAGAATAGCCCAGCTCAGGCCAAATAGTGACGCTATTGTGATGTCATAACTAGGGGGGTGGGGTGTACTGCCTCTAGCACTCCAGGGCAGCACCTGTGTCCTCCTGGACTCAGCAGTCCGACCAGAACTGAACCACGATGTCGCCTCTTGTTTAAATTCTTGCTTGTGTTGTTCTCATTGCCAGTTGTAAGTCGCGATGGACAAAGGCGTCTGCTAAATGACTGTAGTACTAGTAGTAGTATCAGCAGCAGTAGTAGTAAAGTATTCCATGAATGGGTGAAGTAATGCTAGTAAAGTTGTACTATTAATTCAAACACCCCATCAACAATAACGCCAAGATTCCTAGCATGTGATTGCATTTAAGGTGCTAGTAGGCCAAAGCAAGTCAGGACAACCAAACAGGACAATCTAAGTTGTGTTTTCATTTAATCCTAATGATTTAAGTGCATCCATATTTTATTATCCATTATGCAATCAAATCAAATCAAATTGTAGTCTGGTCAAAAGGCCTATTCAACCGATTTCCAAAATCCCAAAAAAGTGGGAGCCAATCAATTTTGAGCTTCGGTAAGTCAGAGAAAAGAGTGCTGTGACTGGTTTAAGCTTTGATTGATTTAAGCTTTGACCAATCACCAACAGCGACATTTGAAGGAGGCGGGTCAATCGTCCCTTCTGAGTTGGTCTTGGCCAGACCAATGCTCGCATTGAAGCTGCGTTAGCCAGGCTACAATCTGTACATATTACATTAAATAATCCATAACAAAGCATAAAAACAGAATAATTGAAAAATTTCTCTTTGATAGTCACGTATATGTACGCGTACAAACATTCTCCCTTCCTGCTCTACACAAGCAAGCGACTTTTTTCTGTCTCTTAACTGACCACAGGTACAAAAATACAACTAAAAGTAAAACATGATAAAACAATATTTTTAGGGATTCATCCACACCAGGAACCAGTGCAGCCATGACCATAGTAGGTGCCACCAGCAGAACCACCCTGATCTAAACAGGCCTGGGTTCCCACCACAGCCATAAAGCTGCACTGCAGGACCCCAGCCATCCAGACAGGAAGATCACCATGACAGCAACCCTGCAGACCTGCCAGACAAAACCCCAGTGTAGAGGGTCCCCATGAGGAAAAACACTGGAGTTAAAGATGTTAATAAATTAGAAAAAAAGTCAAATAACCTGAAATTAATAAGAGATATATTTGGGACTTTAATCCCAAATATATTAATGAAATAAGTGCATAAATGAAAAATAAAATAGTAAAACACAAATAACAAAATAACTACAATGAAGTTTCAGTTAAAAACTGAGCTAAAAAAGTAGGTCTTGAGCCTCTTTTTACAGCATTAACAGTCTGCGGGTGCTCAATGTTCCACAGACGAGGACCACAGCGGTGGAATGAGGCCTTGCTGTAGGTTTTAGCTCTGACTTTAGGACCCATTAAAAGACCTAGTAGTGAGTAATCCTAGGAATGAGTAAAGTAATCCTAGGAATGAGTAAAGTAATCCTAGGAATGAGTAAAGTAATCCTTGGAATAAGTAAAGTAATCCTAGGAGTGAGTAAAGTAATCCTAGGAATGAGTAAAGTAATCCTAGGAGTCAGTAA